>MQRK01250919.1:8799-42130 GCA_001938485.1 Girardia tigrina
TACAAATTTCCATTTGAATTTTATTGTTAGGTTGACTCTTCAATTCCATCATTCACAGGATAAGAGAATACTACATGTTCACTGAATTCAGTAGATGGCCCAGATTCAGGTTCACTTAGTCTCTATTTTCTTTTTTTTATTAGGTTGGCTACTTAATAAATATTTTCTTAATAAATATATCTATTCTAAAAGAGAGGAAAAGAATGATGAAAATAATTGACCAATGTAATAAAGATTTTAAATAAATTTATACAAATTTAATCTTTTGATAATATTTAAGTTAAAATTTTATTTATTAGTTTATTAATTAAATATAATAAGAAAATATATTAAAAAAAGACAAAAAATGTAATTTTCACAATCACAATTCGAATTACGCTTATTTAAAAAATTCTGCCGAAATTTCAGCCATTCAAACAAAACTTATAATTAAATGTTTATCACATTTTGTGAAATTAATTTTAATCATCACATTAAATAAAAATAATTCATTCTTTATTAAAAACTTTTGAAAAAACACCAATTAAAAATTACTCAGTAATTTTAATGTTACTATAGTTGTTCAAAAAAGAAAGGATGAACTCTATTATATTTTAATTGTAATCCATAGTAAATCAATAGTATTAGTACATTTATCAAAGTTGATATATCAGACTAATTAAAATGAAAAAAAATGTTTTATTTTCAACTTACTTTTTTTATTTACGGATTTTCTTATTTTTCTACTCTTATACATTCATTAGGTATAGATTTTAAATAAATAATTCAAATTTGAAGACAAAAATTAAAAAAATCACAGAGACATGTGTAACTTAGACTTTTTCAAATACAGACAGTATTTCTAAAAAGTGTTGCACTTATAAACAATTGGATGATAATGCAGATGAGAAAACCAACTGAAGCTAATAAAAAGAATGGAAAAAACGATAAAATCAAACTAAAAAGAAGCATTATATCCTTGTTTACATTTTGTGAAATATTTAAAAAATCTTAAACAAATAATCAAAAATCGTGAACACGAAACCATCAATAAAAACGAGGAGTATCTTAACAAAATAAAATTATTTGATAAGTCATATAATAATAAGTTAGTAAGAGGGATTAATCAATTACAAAGAGCAATTATAAACCAAAATAAAATTTTAAAAGAAGAAAAGGAAAATATTAAATTAGATGATAAAGTACTGCACGAAGAAACAACAAATGAAAACTTTCGCGAATATAAATATGAACGCGAAAGGATTTTCAACACTATTAAAAAAATTTTATTTCAGTACATTTATTGATATCAAAATTCGAATTGCCATAGACACAAAACTTTAGTAACTAGTCATCGTTCTTGATTGATATATCTTTTCTCTATTTCTGAAAGTCTTATTATTCAAAAAAATTTCAATTACAATTTAATTTACAATTCGATTACAAAATCATTTGTTAGGTTGATGCATAAGTTTTTAGCCCTTTATTTATTATAAAAGAAATATAACTAAATGATTTAATTGATTAATTGATTTAAAAATAAATGCTAGTATTTTCTAAGATGTTCAAAAATGAAAAAAAATCATCTTCTACATTGCATGTTTTTTATGTTTAATTTAGGAAAAAACACCACCAAAATATTGGATCAAATTACGCAAGCCTATGGAGCTGATACTGTTTCATATACCACGGTCAACAACTGGTTCAAGAAGTTCAGAAATGATGAGTCCAATGTAGAGGACAAGCAGAGAAGTGGAAGACCTAAAGAAACTGAAGATTCGGAATTGGAGGCATTGCTTCAAGGGGATTCAACCCTGGTGACAAGAGATATGGCTAAGATCCTCGAAATGGATCAATCAACGGTGCAACGAAGACTTACGGCAATAGGAAAAGTTTTGAAAGTTTGACATTGGGTTCCGAACCAGTTATCACTTGCAAATATTGCACAAAGACTAAATTTGTGCGTTGCACTTCTTTCACGTCACCGCCGTAAATCTTTATTGTGGAGAATTGTCACAGGGGACGAAAAATGGGTGTATTACGAAAGCCCACAGCGTAAAAGATCATGGGTAGATGCGGGTCAACCTTCAACTTCAACGCTAAAACCTAATCTTCATAGCAAGAAATTGTTGCTCTGCATATGGTGGGACATGAAGGGAGTCCTCTATTATGAGTTACTTAAACCCGGAGAAACAATCTCGGCACAGCGCTACAGTGGACATTTGTTGAAACTGAGTGAAAAAATCAAAGAATTGCGGCCGCAACATTCGATGAAAAAATCATCCTACTCCACGATAACGCTACATCACATGTTGCGAAAGCGACGAAAAATAAATTTTTGGAACTGGAATGGAAGGTTTTACCGCATCCGGCGTATTCTCCGGACATTGCTCCATCCGATTTTCATTTGTTTCGCTCTCTAAAACATACTCTGGCTGGTAAGTGATTCAAACAAAAAAGTGATGTGCGAAATTACATCGAAACCAGAAAAATTTTTCACCGATGGAATTAGAAAATTACCGGAAAGATGGCAAAAAGTAATTGATTGTAACGGCGAATACTTCACCGATTAATATTTTGTAGTTCCTTTAGAAATTCTTTGATAGAGGTATTAAAAATAGGCTGAAAACTTATGCATCAACCTAATATAATTTAAATTACAAATAATTTTACTTATTTTAAAAAATATTTTAAATATATTATTTATGATGTATTAATTTACGTTGTTTAATACGTTGGAATGATCTGTTCATTTTCGATATTCTAGGTGTATGTCCAGGCTTGATAAATAATTTATCCATGTCTGAAATTGTGCCGTTATCAGTTTTGTTTTGTTTTAACCATAAACGTATTTGCCTTATGATCCGTTCTCAAAGTGAATCACTTCCCGTATAAATAATGATTAAAATACTGATTTTATAATAAAGATAATATTTGAGTAAAATGAATTCTGATATTGACGTTACAAATACTTTTCACAGTTTAAAAGTTGGTTATTTAAATGTTTAAATTGATTAAATAATCCGACGTTTTAAAATATTTAATATTTCAATCTTCCATCTTGATGGGAGAAACACAATCATAAAACAACATACCAAACAACACACAATAAACACCATTCAAAAATATTACTAACAAACACAATAAACGAACTTAAAGAAAATGAGAAAAAAGAAATCTAACAATTGAAAAAGAAAATAATATATCATGAACAAGTACATAGGTCAGACCAAGAAATTAGATAAAAATTAGAGAATCTAATTAAAGGCCTTAAAAACAAATAAATCAAAAACAAAAAGAATTAATAAAAGATCTAAAGGTTCCAAAAGCAAGATGTGATTTATTGTTGATAAAGAAAATTTGACCTTGAACGATAAATAAAAACAGAAAGGCGGAGCAATATTTTACTAAAAAGAGAAATTAGATAATGATGATGAAGTAGAAGAAAAGTTAGGGGGCTTTGGAACTGGCAACCCTGGAGCATTTGGAATGGGTCTATCAGCGGAAGGTACATAAGGATATACAACGTACTTCTTCTTCTTAGTTGTTACTCCTATAAAAACATAGTATTAGTCAGATATACTCTAATAAAGTTTAATATTCATGTTAATTATGTTACCTTCAAGATTCGTCATGCAGAAATAACAGTCAGTAAAGTGGTCTCTATCCTCTCTCCCAACCCTAGGAACAGCAAAGAGAAGAGAGCTGTTTGACTTGTTCCACCATCCGCGGAGTGTATTGACACAGGTCTGACAATAAAAATTAGGGACAAATGCTCTGTCCTGGTAACCTAATTTTACGCCAAAGTAAGCAGGATAGCATTTCTTCACGAATTGAGTGATGTTAAGTTTTCTTTTTGGAAATGTAACTTATCCACGGATGTAACAGATTCTATCTGGATGATTTTTGCAAGTTCCATTCATTAGAAGGTTGAAATAAAAAAAAATTATGTCTCGTAATAATAAATATTATGCATCTGATCCTTACACGATAAGGTTGAAATCAAACTTCTGCCACTTGGTACTTACGTATTTTATGTATTAAAACAATTCAATAAGTTTGTGTTATCATAAAATAAAGAGGATATATAAATTTATATAAATTCTTACAGCAAAAGCAATAAAATTAACATAGAAACATTTTTAAAGCCAACTTAAAAAAACAGAAAGTACATTCGAAATCAACTGGTCTAAAAACTGTAAATTATATTAAAAATTCTAAAATTTCGTTACCCATAGTAATGAAGAATTATATAACTTAATACATTTTAATTAAATAATGCCCAATAAGTACAGTTCAGTACTTTTATTTAAAGTTGTAAGTAAATTAATTAAAATAACATTCGTTGAGACACAGATTGTCAAGCTATTTTATCTTATATCTATTTTCTCGTCTTCCTTTAATTAAAATTTTCTAGATTGTCTTTATTTTTGATAAAGAAAATTTGACCTTGAACGATAAATTAAAACAGAAAGGCAGAGCAATATTTTACTAAAAAGAGAAATTATATTATTTGTGCATTATTTCGAGGTTTATAAATATTGTATTAGTCGATCTCATTAAAATTATGATTTTTTCGTAAACTTTCAGTTGTAAAAGTTTTGAAAAAACCAATGTATTTTTATAATTCTTATTTCTCTTTTGCTTTATATAATATTGACTAGTTAAAATGAATCTTACTATTAAAAGACGTTCTAGAAACAGCATTTACGAAAATACTTCAACCAAACTTTTACTACCTCTAATAATTTTAGTTTTTCCCTTCTAAATAATTTTGCATAGTTTTTTTGATTTTTAAAATAAATAAAAGTCATACAAAATTTATTTATTGTAATAAATTTTTCAGGTTTGAATGATTAATTTATTCGGTTATCAGGAATGTTCTAAGGGTTTTAAGGTTTTTGTTTTTCGAATGTTTATGTTACTAAATGAATTTGATCTTAGTACATGAATTTGATCAAGAACACGTTACGAAAATTGAGACTGAAGAAGTGGAACTCATAAGAGTCAGTCAGTATGAACTTCAATTCAGTTGTTCTAAAACTATAGATGATATTGAGAGTGATGATGATATTTTTATCACACAGAATCTTCACGATCAAATTGATATGGAGCATCCTTATGATAAAAAAGCGGTTTGTGAATATTACAAATTAAAAGTTCGATGTTTCAAAGTCTCAAAATGCATGGACCGTCACCTTTTGCATTCAGATAGAGAAGATGATAATGACGATGTTAATGAATTTAATTATATAAAATCAGTTTCATATATGTAAAAATCATTTGAAATACATTTGCGGATTGGATCAACTATCGGAATGAGAGTTAGCTCAATTTATTCCGCCGGAGTGTTCTATGCATATTTACCTCGTGGAATAAATGGATTTGATCTCGACTCTTCCGCACTTAATCATACTGATGATAATTTTTTAATTTTAAAACTTAGAAATTTATATAATTCGGTTTGAAAATAATATTTAGCTGCCAAATAATTTTATTTCACATTAATTTCTAAAATCATTTCATTACACTTAGTAGTTTTTTTATATTCGATTAATTTTAATTTTTATATTCGATTGTAAAAAAGCTTTAATTATAATTAATTTGTATACGATTATTTATTTATGTGATTAAATCTGAAATTTAAATATTAGTAACTTTCTGAAATGTATAAATTTATATAGAAATTTTTATACATTATTGTTCAAATATTTTTCAGTTGAAATTTTTAAAAATTCTAAACATGAGCTTGCCAAAAAATTCTCACATGCCGAATGAGCAATTTTAAACAATATTTTATTTTTTTTCTTATTTGAATGATGCCTTTTTCGATAAAGTTTGGTTGGTGGTTAAAAATTATGATTTTTTAAGATTATCAATTTAAATCCTGAGAACTTTCCTAAAAGCCTAAAAATTTGCGAGTTTTTTGAATAAAATATTTTTGAATTTCAACTAAATTGACTTATTTGGTTCCTAAACAAATATGATTGTAATCGAGGATCTACTTTGTAATCTTTAGAAAATTTTGAGTTTCTTTCATCGTGTTAGGTCGTTATAATAGTCATAATCTTATAATTATATAGTTAAATAAAAAAATAAAATAAAAAAATTTTAAATAATTAGTTTTATAATACTAATTATACCATAAAGATTTTTTACCATACCAATTTTATAAAATTTTAGAAATATTAAATTTTATATTCAGTGACATAAAAAGGTATAACGAAGTAAATATGATCATATTCAACAATAAAAGAGGAGACATGTAATGTATGAAAACTATAAGAATTAAAAATCAATAAATTTTAACATATATAAACTTAACAGCTAGAATCAGAATTACCTGATGATGACAGATATTCCGTCTAAATATATTGCTTTAATAAAATTTTTTTTAATGGCATCTTAATTTTTAAAAATCATTTGCCATTATTTTTAAATTTATTTTTAAATTTAAATGACAAATATCATCTAGTTAAATAATTTAGAAATATTCTTTAGATCTTAAAAAGATTTTATCATGAGGCCGTTTTATTGTAGAATTTCCGGAAATTTATTGAAACTTAATGTATAAAATATTGTTTTTTATTACATGTATAACATAATTTCCTTTTTCTGTCTTTTATCTTTTTTAAGAACAAAAAATACATTTATTTATTTCTCGCATTTTTAATTTGTTTTAATTATCTAATTTATTGTTAAGATGTTGCAAAATCCAACGATACATTGGAATCTATTTAGTATTTCCGGACATAAAAATCTTCTATTTTAAGCATCATCTATTAGAACGAAAATTAACATATAATGCAATGTATTAACTGTATTAGTTAATAAATAAAAAAAGATTAATAAAACTAATGTTATAAAATAATTATCAGTATACTAACACTAGAACATAAACAAAAAATATTAGTTATATCACAACTAAAACAAAAGTCAAAATAGAATTTAAATAATAATAAATTTATCTAGCTGTTATTTTATTTTCTTCTTTATTTCGGCGCTAAACAAACGCCGACTGTCAATAACCTGTAAGCCAAACCAAATGTAAAAATGAAAATGATAGTTATTCTTCTAGTAAGATTTCTAGGTTGATTGATATTATATTCTTATTTTATCAGCAATCAGTAACATTAATATTTTAGAACATTTAATTCTGATAAAGAGCAAAGTTTCTAATTTTTTTCTTTAATAAAGATGATTAAATTATAAAATTTAATAATTCATAAATTAAAATTAATATATTTTATTTTACACCAAGATCTGCTGTAAATTAATGATTTCATATAGTTTTAAAAATTTAAATCAACAAGTAATTATGATTATGGCCAAATTCACGAATATATACACAACATAATATAAAACATAAATGAATATTGTTTATAATTGCATATAAGATATTCAATAATTATAAATTATTGAATATTTTATTTTGAATGTGGCCTAATTCCATTTATATTTAAATTGATACATTTAAAAGTTTATGTTTCAATGCAATTAAAAATATTCGTACTCTGAAAACCTTTGTCCGAAATTATCGTATCTACTCGGAATATGAGTAATCTGAAATATTTTATTGATAAATAACTTGTAGTTGTATGTGTAACGACTTCTAACTGAAATAATGGACAAATTGACTTAAGCCACTTTCAAATGTTAAGTTGTCTTAATTATCCTTTCACTTATACTGCTGTAAAATTGTAACCAAACTAAAGAGGTTACTTTTGATTATGAAGTGCTGCTGATATCCATATTTTTCTAGAATCCCAAATAAAATTTCTTGGTTTAACTATATTTTCATCTTTTTTTTACTTGTTAATTTTGATCGAAAATATAATAAGTTTTGGCTATTCTTTTAGTCATTATATAGCAGTTTTAAATGGCCAATCTTAACTTTTATTATTTTAATTTTTTATTAATTTAATGGTTTCTAAATTATTCCCGTAAATTTCAGAAGATAAACTGCACTCCTTTGGAACCTTTATTATCTTAACTGATTTCCTTCCTTTCTTACTCTCATTATTCTAGATCTTCTATCAGTGGAGTCTAATATTATTAAATGTTAAATAGAATCCAAATGTACGAAACTTCAAAGTTTAGATTTTTAAATTTAAAATGTATCTTTACATTTTAAAAGAAATTTAAATTATTATTTTGATTTTAAATGTAACTCACTATCTCTAATAGTTTAACTTTAATGTGTAAACAATTTAGACAATTGAAAGCAAAACAAGAATAACGAAACTTCAAGAAATCGAGAAAAATAAAATAAAATTCTATTAGAAATCTTAAAATAAAAATTACCAAAGAAAAATTGTGGGTCACCAGAGAATTGTTTATAATAGATTTAATAACGATTTATTTATGCATGAAAGCCATTCAAAATATTAATTATCGTAAATGAGAAACCTTTAGAATTGAATTAATACACTCCATGAAATCGTTACTTCTCTTGGTAATAATAAAAAGCGGTACTGTGTTTAATACTTTTAAGCATTAATATGAAGTTAAACAATAACTTTTAATGTTTAAGGTTCATTTAACTCTTTCCAGATCGTTTGTAACTTTGCTTGTCAAGTTTATTATTTGTTGGTGGCATACATTAGTTACCTAAAAATGATTCATTGAAATATTTTTCCAACTTGAACAATATTATTTTTATTATACTTTGACATATTTGTTTTCATTTAGCAAATGAAGCAATATTTTGTGATAAAAATAGTTACTATGTGATTGTTTCATAGAAAGATATTTGTCTTTAAAATACAAGTAAAGTTGCATTATAAAAAAACCATTTTAGAATTGATGATATTTTTCAAGTTTCAACAAGTTTTTTAGTTGACACGATTAACGAATGTCTGAAGATGGACAAATATGATTAACGAATAATAATTTTATGAAGTAGTTTGTGATGCGTTAACATTTTTATGTAAACTATGAATTGTCTGATGTTTATTGTCGCAATTCAATTTTGGGTTAGTTTTTATTTTGACCAAGGGTTAGTGCTGAATTGAAAATTAATAATGGATTCACGAAATCGTTAACTTTAAATTCTACTTAGATTTTTATTAAACTTTAAATTGACAAAGTAAGAACAAAATATTAATGATAATTTTGTTTTTTTTTGATACAACATAAATTGTTACTAGAAAAACATGTACCATTTTATTATTATTTATTTTTAAAATAATAAGCAATAAAACATAACTTTGATTTAAATATATTTTAGACAGTTTTTTATACAAAGAACTGGATTATAAAATGTAAATGAATTAATTGGTATTTTTAGCTAGTCTTTTTGTAAATGATGAGACTGATAAAAATGTGATTCACAATTTCAAGAATTAACAATTTACTAATTCTTTGTAATTGTATTTTTCTTTCCTGATGTGTATTTTAATGAAGACATAATTGAAGAAATTATTGTTGGTATCCAACATCTACCAAAAATGCGAAAAACTCGTGATTGTGCAATTTGGCTCCAACGTGTTTTATGTCAATACTCAAATCAGGGCATCATAGAATTCCTTAGAGGTGTCGCACATAATGTATCATTTTAAAAATATTTTGGAATAACTTTGTAACATGTGAAACAATTTTATTCGGATATATATTGGAACTTTGGTTGCTTTTTTTAATATTTATTCAAAAAAGTTTTATTTAAATTATAATTTTACTTTACTAAGTTATTTTCCATTTAAAAATTGGAAAATGATTTGTCATTAAGATATTTCAACAATTTCATTGTTAAAAAAATTTCAATTAAATATTATTATTTCGGTGTTGAAATTAACTATAAAAAATAATTTATCATACTTAATCATTTAATTTTTTTGCAAATAATTATCCTTGTGAGATATTATGTAACCAAATAAAATTTCGAAATTTGTTACGTAACTATTATGGGGTTGAGAACAGAGTTAACCTTTGACTCCTTTTATTTCTTATATAGACGATATATGTGGGTATATATTTTAGTTTTATTCAAATATATTTTAGTGTGGAATATTGTCTTTTAACAACCCTAAAGCAGTGTTTCCCAAACTTTTTCAGGTGACGGCACTCCAATATGAAATTTTTATAATCTCGCTAAAAATGTTAAAATACAGATTTGGCTCAAAGGTTTCTGCCGATGAATAAATCTTTCTAAAATTAGTTCTATGCATTCGTGGTTAATGAAATTTTTACCATGTACTCTTCAGTAGTTTTGTTAACAATATATGTTAAAATTTTCACAATTTGAACAGAACTTTTATAATAAAATACTTAATTTGTATGAAATTAAACATTGTTTAAATCTATTACGAATGTTTTTTCCTTTTTCTAGTTAGTATTCGTGCTGAAAATGCAGTTTTCTCGAGAAGATATTAGACAAATCATTTTTTACAACTGGAAGAGAGGACTGTCAACTGCCGATAATCATAAAGAAATCAACAGCATCCATTGTGAAGGCACAGTTGGCCTCAGAACATGATTCGACTGGGTAGCAAAATTCAATAGTGGAAACTTTGTCTGTGAGGATGAGCCAGCAGTGGACGGCCGTCATAAGTTACCGGGAAGGTGCAACGATGCATTGAACATGATGGTGAATATTTTGAAAACTTATGTGACGTTGATGATTAAATACTTTGTTGATATTCATTTGTTATTGAAATTTCGGCAGAAACTTTTGAGCCAAACCTGTACACAGCTATATTTGTGTATTATAACAAACATATAATAATCGGTGAGATGTTTGTCATGTATAATATTTTATTGTAGAATTTATTTCTCTAAGAATATAGTTCATTTATCGTTGTGCTGATAAACTGAGATTTAAATAATTCAAAAGCTTTTTAAAGTATTTTCACATAAAAAAACGTTTTAAAATTTAATTGAGGTATACATTTTTTTAAAGTATTTCCATAAAAAATCGTTTTTAGTGTATAATTTTTTTAAGTAATTACATAAAAATATATTGAAATGCATTAGAGTTATAAATTGTAAATGTTTGAATATCAGCGAAGTGAAAATGGAAGATTAGCATTTTTCGAAATGCGAGTCAAGTAGAGTTTTGCCCGCATAAAGCATGGATATAAATTTTTTTTGATTTACTAGTTTAGGATCATCATACCGTAGTTCAAATTTTTTAGGTTGTACAATTTTTTAACATATTTGTAGCATACACCGACATACCACAATTATTGATACAATCAATAATTTTAACAATTTAAAATTTGTGTTTTATTTGAATGTTGTATTGTACTTACAATCATTATTATTTCAAGTAAAAAGTATATAAAATCAAATTTATTCAAAAACAAAACCTTCGTAATCTACAATATTTTTACTTTGTTGATACCCTTATAAAGCTGGTTTACACTAAATATTGAACCGAAAAAACATTTACATCTGAATAAAAATTTGCCAATGCATGATTTGTTTGCATAACTTAACAACATTGTTATATGAGTGAGACACGTTAAAACTATCATGCAACTACAGAAAAGGAAATTATAAAATCGAATCAGTTACTCCTTCATTTTGTTAAGGTACTCAAACAAACCATAAAGTGGTAAATTGTTTTCACGTGTTACTGATTTATGTGTGTTAATAATTAGCTTTACTTATTGTACATATCATTTATGATCCTTTAATTTGTGAAAATTTATCAAAAGGACAACAGCTTACTGATTTTTAGTGTGGTATGATATTTGGGGCTTCATGTTTCAAAACTCTGTCAGCTTTTTAACCTTTTCTTTCGGAATCGTTAAATATATTGTTTTAGATTATCGTGAAGGACATAATTTAGCATTTAAGAAAAGCGAAAAAAAGGAAGACAACTAAATGTTCATATTAAGAACACCAATATGACTTTTAATATGTTTATTACTATGACAAGTTTGATTGTCATCAGGACGATCTTTGTCAAGGCTTTCGTACAATTGCATCGGTCTAATTAATTAATGACTTAATTCTTATTATCTGAGTAAATGAAGATTACATAAATTGTTAAAATACTTTTTTCCAAATTTTATTGGTTAAAAATTAAAATTAATATTAAGTATTTAAAAAACATTAATTCAATATATTTTTTTTAAAAATTGTAAATAAAATTAATCAACTTATTTAAAATTTTCCAATTATTTTAAATTAGAAATAAATTTAAACATTGCATAATTTCAGATAATAAGAATTTAAATATTAATCAGTCATCCGGGTAGGAGAGACACAATTCCAAATCAACACACAACATTCACTCATAAAACATAAAACATTCCAAAAATTCTCCACATTTCACATGGAGTTTTATTGAGAAATGTTCTAAGAAGTTCAGAAAATCTGCGTAAAGTCATTAAAAAACATTGCAAACAATTTTCAAATTGTTACTGACAGTTAAAATAAACTTTGATGAAGCACACGTATTTTCAAGGATCTCAAAAAACACAACTTTATTTTCAGTTCGAAACCGTATACATGGATGTTGACAAAGAACGTATACCGAAAATAACTATTTGAAAAAAAATTTTGATTTGACAAAAGCCGTTTCTCAAGTACTGGGTTTTGTTACACAAATTCGAGTGTGGGATTTTCCAAATGAACGGTATAATACTCAATGTATCCACTTTTTTGCTGAGTACTATCCAGCATAAGTTGCAAAGTGATGGAAGTAATCACATATTTTGATGCTTAGGTCTACGTGAAATAGGTCCATAAATTATTTTGGATGCTACTGTCACTAGTGTAACCAGAAGCTCATATGTACCTAACATGGTTGGCTGTATTTGAGATTAAAATCAATCCCTTTTACTTAAAATGTGCAAATTTTAATCAACATATTTGAAGAATCAGATGTTCTACAGCTATTATGGTCTTAAAAAACTGACCTAAACTTTCAGGAGATACTTGAAACGGAACTTTAATCATAAACTTCTTTCTGAAAACAATATTGTTCCAACGGTCCAGTAGTTTGGTGCTGGCATTCAAGGAGAATGGAATAATTTAGACTGCATGCCTGTGTAATTTTAGCATTTTATTATTTTGGCGTGTGCAGTTTGCACCACCAACTTCCGTCGTTGGAACGGGAAGACAAAACAAATAGAACGAGCATAAAATATATTGATACATGACATGAGAATACGAACCGAATCGACAAAATAGGGGCATCTATTAGCATGATCATTGAATCGAATACTCGTGTATTGTTTGGGGATATTTGATTTGACGACTGAGTGTTTGCTGAAGTTGCTGGCTGTGCATTTGCTTTTGGTCGTGGTGGATTCCATATTTCTTATTTTTTTTGAATTTGTTTGCCACTTTGTTTAGTAAAACAAAAACATTAATTTTTGTTTATTCATTTAATTTGTTGAATTTTTCTTTATAATGATTTTTTGAGCACTACAATTATCACTATATGTGTACGGATTGAAGAAGTTAAACGTAAAAGTGTTATTCAAAAAAGTTTTGGTAAAGGTATTTCAACACTTACTAATTTAGTTTTTGAATTAGACACATTTTACTTGAAGAGATAAAATCATTAGTATATTACTACATCCGAATATAACGCGATTTTAACGTTCAAACGTTTTTAATTGGATCTATAATTATGTTACAGGAGTTTTTGGTGTGACCTCCGTAGCAGTTGTATTAACCCTTTCCTGACTATTGATGTCATATGGAATCATGTTTCATTTTAATATTTTATAGGTATCTATGGAAAAATACAAATAATATTTTTATTTCTGATTAATAGACGAATATACAAATTATTCTTACACATGTTTTGTCAAACGCCATTTTGTTTTTATCATTTCAAAGTTGTAAAAGTGATTTAAGGATGCAAATTTAATTCTTTATTCAGCCAGGAAAGGGTTAATTGAAATTTGATTTAATTTACTTATATTGTAATGTTTATAGAATTTTCATGATAAAAAAACCAATTCTTTTTTTATTTTCTTGTTGTTAATTGGTTTTTTATTCTTAATAATAATATTTATTATTTTAATTTTAATTTGTAAATATTCGCATTTTTAAATAATAATTATTATCATAAATATAAATACTTTTTTAAAGGAAGTTTTATTTTTTAAGCAATAATTTAGCTTAGACATTTCAGTGAATATTTTATATTTAAATTGTAATATTTGCTTAAACTTGTTTTTATACTAATATTGTTTGGAAAGTATAAAGGGCATTATATACTGCAATCATTTCGAATAGCCGCCATCGACATAATTGTATCATCCTCATGAAATAATTGATTGCACTGACGATTTTCCTTTCAGTAAGTGCATCTAATTAAATCGATGCTGGTTCGTGCTGTATTGATTAATGTCTTTTTCTTCTCTGTCATTTTTCTCAGACGCAATAGAAAAGTTAATAATCTTACTCATTATAATATTGTTAATGATTACCATTAGTGTACTCGACTTTTGAAAATTAACAGTTTTGTTTTCCTTAAACTCACGAATCCCATACTTCAGATAGTAATTATTTTCCTGTTTTCAGAAATACGTTTATGAAAATATAATAGTAATATTAAAATAAATAACAATATGATATTGTATCAAAATTTCTATTAGTGACTACTGAAATTTCTCTTTTTTCAAAAAACCACAAGACTGAAAGTTGAGCAGGCTGGACATTTTCATAAATTATTGCTGCATGAATTAGGGTCATGGAACTATTTATTTACCGTTTATTTTATTTAAGTTTTTATGAAATTCTTTTATGATTTATCTAAACTGATTTTTAAAATACACTACCGTGCAAATTAGTTGGGACACTTCGTTTTTCGGTGAAAATTCAGCAACCATCAATCTGATTTTAATGAAATCAAAAACCAAGGTGCTAATTGAGTAGAATATTATACTCACAACGTTTGGTTAAGATATCTTTAACACAATGAAAGATTCGACCTTTTTAATGAAAACACCCCGTGCAAAATACTTGGGACACCATCCATTTTTTCACAATTCTACACTGTACTGTATATTTATCCATCAGCAATAAAACATTTACAAGAGTTTCTTCTTCCAAATTTAATGGTGTGTGTGTCCACCATGATTTGTAATGCACTCTGCAATGCGTGCAGGCATTGACGTTGCTAGTTTTTCACAAATTGTTACAGTAGAAACATCTTGCCATTGCTTCAACATTTCGGCCACCACAGACTGATGATCAAGAAGTGGAAAACGACGTACCTTGTTTTTTATGATACCCCACAGATTCTCTATGGGGTTGAGATCAGGTGAATAAGGTGGCCAATCTAAAATGTTGATGTTATTGGATTGAAAGAAAGCCATAGTGGCGCGAGACTTGTGGCGGGGAGCATTATCCTGTTGGAATATGCCACTGCCATCCGGGTACTGAGCTTGAATGTGGGGTAGCATATGATCCTGTACAGTCTGAATGTAATTACCACTCTTCATAGTGCCGTGAATGTTGATCAAAGGACCTGGACCAGCGGAGGAAAATTATCCCCAGAAGAGGACTCTTTGCACGAACGCTCGATGAGTCCTCGTATGTTCGTCGCGAATCCTTTCATCTGATGTACGGCGGACAAATCGACACTGAGCAACACCGACATCCACGTACGTTTCATCCGAGAACAAAACCTAATGGGAATAAACATAAAAATACCAAATAATGTTAATTTTGGAGTCTTTATTTACGATTATACTGCTTTTTAGCTTACTTTTCGCCAATTTTCAGCTGTCCAGTGCTGATATTGACAACACCATTGCACGCGCACAGCCTTTTGATGGGGGGTGAGAAAAGGACTCTTCATAGGCTTGTAGGCGAGTTTACCATGCTTTCGTAGAGTTCTTTTGATTGTGTCAACGGACACACGGACAACATTTCCACCAACACAAGCTTGCAGCTCTCGGGCAGTGGCTTGAGGATTCATTGTGCTGGCTCGGCAGACACTCCTCTCCTCCCTTACGGTCAATAAATTAGGACGACCACATCTTCCACGATGTCTGGACGAAATTTCCCCAATGTTTGAATATCGTTTGATAATATTTCCAATGATTGACTTTGGGAGATTGAGGTTTCTTGCAATTTTTCTGATGGATAAACCACTCCTATGATACTTAACTGCAACTTTTCTAATGTTTTCAGCCACATCCATGGTATGCAACGGACGTATAAGTATAAACAGACTTGATTCAGAAGAAAATAATCACATTACTTTATTCTGTGCATTTATATAGAGCGGGTGATTGATGTCAATGCTGAAGAATGTGATTGGTTCATATACACACATCGCACACATTCATATACCTTCGCACAACGTTAAGTTTATTAAAACACGACAAAATACACGACCTGTGTACACTGACAAGAAAACTTTCAAAGGAGATGTCAATTTATGGATTTACATCAATGTTTCGCACTTGAAAAGTGCTGTCCCAAGTAATTTGCATGGGATGTTTTTATTAAAAAGGTCGAATCTTTCGTTGTGTTAAAGATATCTGAACCAAACGTTGTGAGTATAATATTCTACTCAATTAACACCTTTGTTGTTGATTTCATTAAAATCAGATTGATGGTTGCTGAGTTTTCACCGAAAAACGAAGTGTCCCAACTAATTTTCACGGTAGTGTATTTAAAACAAATGTTTTTAAAATTACTCAAAAAAAAGAATTATTATTTGATTTCTACAAAAAGGACTTTCGCATCTTGAATGTTTCATTTCAGTTGATTTTATTATGATTGTTCACAAATATTTATTACATAAAAAAGGTTTTCTTAATTGGAAAGGATCTGATTGAGGTTCGTGGGTACCCATAGAGTAATTCGAATATCAATAGCAGATGGTTCCCTATCTGCCAGACATATGTTTGTATATTCATGTTGCGAGCATAAGTGAGGGAGGTTATAGTCTCAGAGAGTCAACAATCAAATCTTTATCTTAATTACTTAGAATCGAGTAGTACCATATATTAGCTAACACAATATGACATCGGCAGAAAAAAATCAAAAACTGCTAACACGTTGAGATATTGGTCTTTATATGGGGTCGTTAATCTAGACAACATGCATTGCTCTTGTTAAGAGAACTCACACATTTGACAGAACATTTATTGCATTCACAATTTTTATCATCTTTATGATGACCAATAGTATTGCTTTCACTTAGATCCATCAATCAATTTTCAATATCTCCCATTATAATCTGAACTATACTTGAGAAGATTATTTTATTCAAAAATATTTAATTTAAATTTTATTGGCTGAAATAAAATATTTTTATAGTCATTTTTAAACATTAATTTGATTTTAATTATTTAAAAATTTACAAAAAAAATAATCAATAAAATTATTTAAAAGTTGCAATAATAAAAATTTGAATATTAAATCTAAATTTAAATAAATTAGTTTCAGATTATAAGAAATTAAATATTGATAATCCATCTGGTTAGGAGAGGCACAATCCCAAATCAACATACAACATTTAAACATGCAAACACTACATAAAAACATCCTCACACCAAATATTCCTCACAGCTAAGGTTGAACCCTCCATCATAAATGTACAAACAGTTCTACATTACAATTTATCTTAAAGAAGGTCATCCAAGGGCATATCATATTCGAATATGTCCCCCACAGTTTCTAGCTTCCCATCATCAAAGTCAGCAGGATTGTGGGCCAGAATCGGACATTGCATTTCGGACAAGTTTGTGCGCGGGTCTTGAAAGTTCGTCCACTGTACAGCAGACCATTTGATGTTCGATAACACGCAGGCACGGGCAATTGCAACTTTTCTTTTTCCTAAAAATAAGTCATCAAGTATAATTTCATTGATTGGTAACCAGGACCCTAGTGGCCCAACAATAAAAGTGTCAATTGTAACAGTCCAGGAGTTCCCAAATTTATTTTAAGTTTGTTCCCTAAAGTCCCAGTATTTATCTATATTTCTCTTACCTGCTTCATGAATGTTTTTCAGAGTTTCATAGGGGTATTTCACGTCTACAAGATGAATTCTACGCTTCTCCCGAAAACATATTTAGAGATCCACTATTAGATTAGATGTTATGAATTAGCATACTTCATTAACATAGAGTTCCGCATCGATAAAGGTGGATAGTTATTTTGCAAGAATATACGGTATCGAATCATGTTGGGCTTTCCAAAAGTTGTTCATGGAAAGACAGCCAACACGAACATGCCTAAGGGTTTAAATTAAAATTAAAGACAAATTCAAAATCTATTTACTTCAGTAAAACATATTATTTAAACGAATATTATTTTTGTAATTTCAAATATTTTTCGATATTTAAAATTTCATGAATTATTTTCATATCAATTTTCTATTTATCCTTCGCGGCATGTGTTACTAAAAATCGTACATCGTTTCGTAGTGCAGTTTTAAACCAAAAAATCAAATAGAGCCACAAATTAGGATACATTTTTTTAATTTAAATGTAATATGTGGTACGAATACCGCTTTTGAACATTACGACTGTACACTGTTGTTTTAAAAGCTTTTAATCCGAAGACCTAAGTCAATTTCTTTTATTTGTGACGAAAATGAAAAACTGTGAGAAATTAGTTAAAAACTAAGTATATGGATTATTGTTATCTCCTATCATCACATAAATTATCAACTGAAAATATATTCTTATTCTGATCATAAAAAATAAAATAAATCATTTCTCGATTGAATAAAAGTCTATGAGGTGTCTCATTAACTAGAAAAGCTTCAAATATACTCTGTACACAAAAAATATGATTAATGTTTGGTTAGCTAACACAGGCATAATTCACTACAACTTTCACAGACCGATGAAATGATTGTAACAAAATATTATCAAAAATTGGTGTTTTTATTAATTTTTTTCTAACTAGATGTTACGAATCACTTTCTCAACTACCATATTCATTATGCTCGAATCAAACTAGTTTCAAACCTTCATTGCTTTCAGAAATCTTAAAACTCGGTACTTTGGATATTGATACACATTTCTATTGGTAAAGTTTATTTTGAAAATAGAAATGAGGTATTTGTTTGTGATTCAAGAGATTATCGAATATTTTCTAACAACCGAATAGAAATTAATATTTTTTTAACAGCAATTATGAAAATATTTCTCACATGAAAAAAGAATTCTTTTTCTTGACAATAAATTGGTAGAACAATATTAATACCATTAATACCGAGAATTATGTAATATGAATTTGTCATAATTTTCCATAATTTTTCATAATGCCTGGTGACAGAGAAACAAAACATGTTCCGTATGTGTTCTGAACCTTCAGAGTACACACCTTATCAGCGAAACATAGCTAAATGCAATGTCTTTACTTTTACAGCCATTTTTATTAGCTGGGCAAGAATGTTCCCGTTCGGCGTTAATGGGTTAATTTGCTCTGATTTAATGTGTCTATGATTCAATTTTCATTGACGTTTTAAAAATATTCTATTAAAACAAAAATATATCTAAAAAAGAAAGGAACGAAAATAAATTGAAAAAAAGTACATAAAACCAGTTGCTTTTGGAATCAATCTCGATGCAAATTGATACCTCAGTATGTTTGTATTGACATGTTCCAAAAGTATTTTATCAATTCAAATAAAATTAGGAAAAAAAATAATTTCGAAAAAAATGTCCATTGATACTTTTTTAAAAAATAAAAAAATATTTTTAACAAAATAATAAAAAAAGTCCATTATTTGAGAAATGAGAATTGAAAAAAATTCGAAAGTCTTTCTATCAATTAAATGTCAATCCTTTACTAGTTCTCAAGAAAAACTGAAGACAAAATATTGCACAAGTAAAATAAATGCGCTAAAAATTACACAAACACACTCAAACATTTGAGTTTTCAAACTAAATTATTGAATTCGTTTACATGAAAAACAAAAAATAATAATTATTAGTAAAATTAATTTAATTATTTACCAAGATGTAATAAATATACAGTAATACACATGTTCAGTGAGAAAATAAAAATTTTATGTACATATTTATCACATAATAAATAACAATAAATAAAAATCCACAAATAGTATGAGGGATAAGACTGATGCTTTGATTATAAATTTTCAATATTTGACTTCAATTGAGTTACGTTTTATCTTAAATCTCCTTGGTTAGTGATGTCTAGTTCATTCATTTTTATAAGAAGATTGTAAATAGTGCTGAACCGTCTTTCCAACAGATATGAAAATGGAGAAACAATTAGAAACATTCTGGCGATATTAAAAGTCCTGGTATCTATTTTAAAATTGTACTTAAAGCTCTTCAATATTACTTATTCTGAACAGTTTTTCTAGTAATTTTACATCCGTCTTTTCTATAATATTATCACATTGATTGATTATCCATTGAAATATTATTTTACTAAGAATATCATGAACGTTATTCGAAAATCGGAAAAGATGATATTAAAACGTCACATTAGTATCGTTTAATGCTTTACTTAATTGATTTCATTTTCACAAGATACGCTGCGATTTTACCTCTATTTTTTTAAAAAATTATGTTATCAGTGATAACTTATCACCTTGTAGATGCAAATTAACCTTGTTCAATTTGTGAAATAAGTCTGTTGAATAAGCAATTTTCGATTTTCGCTTGATTAAATTTTGTTGGAAAGTTGTATCTTTAGTATCCAGGAACGTATAGACGTATTTTTTTTCAGAGCCACAATAGTGCATCTCGGTTAGGATAAAAACCTTTACATCTAATTCGTCTAGACAAGACTTTACCATTTGTTAGTTCTCTAATGTTCCACATTCCAACTTGAAGTCTTGTTCTTGTGTCGCCGGAACTTATCGGGTGATTATTCATTTTAAGTTTGGTTTCTGTACCGTTTTGTTTATTCACAATTGGGAGTGATGGCTCTTACTGTTTGTGTTCAATTTGCGTTTTCTGGGATACACCACGAGGAGGTGAGAGCATATTGTATTCCGATGTACGATTTAGACACTCAAG
The DNA here is from genome assembly GCA_001938485.1 of Girardia tigrina. Lineage (NCBI taxonomy): Eukaryota > Metazoa > Platyhelminthes > Tricladida > Dugesiidae > Girardia > Girardia tigrina. Next base: position 29,706 of record MQRK01250919.1, read on the forward strand.
TCAATTAAACTTTTAAACGTGCTTTATTTATGAATTTAATTATATTTACGAACTTTTTATTTAATTTTTAAACTGTTTTTTGTAACAAATCCTATTGGCATATTTTTTTTCAGAAATTTTATATTTATATATCTTAAAATAATTGAAGTCATTCATTAATGCCTATCTAAGGTAGGTGTTAGTAGTGCAATGGAACCCAACCACACGATCTTAGTCTAAAAACCAGATAAAATATTTTCAAAAAGTAAAAGTAACTAAAAAACACAAAAATTAAAAACCGTATTTTAATCATAAATTTCCAGTTTCTAAATTTTTCACACAGGATTATAAAATTCCATCAAGGTCTTCTTTTCGTTCTTATGAAATTAATTATTATGTTCTTTTTCCAATAAAATTTTAAGTCTTTTGCATATTTAAATCTCGTTACTAATTTGCAATGCTTTAAGAAAATATTTACTTTTTGTTGAATTTGTAATTGTCTGAATTGTTAAGATAGAAATTTAACTCAATTTGGATAATTTAACTTGATTGTTACATTGATTCAGTTATCGGATGCTGATCAAGAAATATACAAAGATTTTCCACTGGTTGTGTCAGAAAGATGGCAATTAGAAGTCACAGAAACGATTTTTGAGGCTGTCAACCAAGAAGTCGATAAAACCGAACAGAAGAGATTAAATAAAATAATGGGAAATCATTTTCAGCCTCACGTTGCCGGATCCAATGTCAATTCTAGTTCGTCAAATACAAATACGGCAAATCGTTAGTTGTTTTGGAAATTTTGAATAAAAAATTAAATTATACTGGTTCATTAGAATCAGATTACTTGATTGAGTGGTGGTCCGCACCTTCAGTTTATGGAGTCGGTTCCACAGATTGCATTGTGGAAGGTGAAATTTTGAAGTTAGGTGGACCTTTCATGCAAACCTGGCAAAAAAAACATTTACGATTATTTCCAAACCGTTTAGAATTCTACAACAAAACCAAGGACGGAATACAATTAAAGGGTGCCGAAGTATGATAAATTCTTTTCGATGAAAAAGATCCATTGAACTCTTTTAATATAGTTAATTTCCATGTTGGATATAAAAGATATTAGCTCAGAATTTCAGAAAATGAACAAAAGTGAAAATTGTATAATAATAACGCTTGTAAGCGACAATAAATTATACATCACATCAAATGTAAGAATGTTTTTGTTTCTTATATCGGTTAAATAAGTGATATAATAAGGATCGGATCCTAATTAATCAATGGAGGGATGAAATTCTCAATGGTTATAAATTATCTCATCAAGTCATTTCAACCATGAATAAAAAGGTTCACCGTATGTACGGGGCAACTAGCAGTGTCAATAAATCACAGACCAGCTTGTCATAATATCTTTATTATCTTCTACAGAGGATTTTCACTTTATTTTAAAATGAACTGATTTTTTTCTTTTAGTATTATTATTGTTGTTGTTTATTATTCTTATTATTATTATCAATATCATTATTATTATTAATATTATAATTATTATCTAGAACGTTTTAGATATTGTGATATTACTGCACCTCGATTGTAGATATTATGTCGAAACTTGATTAAAAAAATGTTAGAGCTATTAATATTTACAATCTTTATATGTTATATATATATATATATATATATATATATATATATTATATGTATATGTATTATAAAAAGAGTTTATAAAAATTAACACGGATAAGTTGCATTTATTAATACAAAAAATGGTGTCATTTGTATATATGTATGAAAGTATTTGTGATTGGACTTCTATATACTGTTTTATTTTTGTATTTTATAATTTTTACTTTTCTTGAAGTCAAATTGTAAAATTTTCCAATATTGCTTTTGTTGTATTTTCAATCTCTTTTTGATTTGATCTCATGTGTTCTTTTGGCAACAATTTTCATCTTCGATCAAAAATTCTGTTCGATATTGTTTTATCATGTATGTGTGTGTGTGTGTTCTGCAAATGCTTTGAAAATCATTACTTTGGCATGTCAATGATTTTGTAGAATAAAATTTATTAGTATATTTTATCTGAAATTGATTTTGTTTTTTTCTGTTGTTTTCCTTTCGGTTTTCGTTGATGTTATTTTTGTTTATTTAGGGCATTAATATTTAATATCAGTTTTGTTATTTTCCATTTTTTAAAAATAAAATTAGTAAATATGAGAAAATAATGGTGATAAATAATTATTGAATTAGTCTTTGATAGTTGATTTGGACTTTCTTCGTAATTATCTTATAATCTTTTTTTATAATTTATGAAGAAATAAGAATTAATAGTTCAGTAAAAAAAATGTTTTTTTAAATTAAATATTTATTTTGATTACAATTAATTTCAACAGTATAACCGTTATCTTCATCAAAAGGAAAAATGAATTTAAAATCTGGCCTTATATGTTAGCAGTAATTGCATAATCAATGAATAATTATGTCACTTAAACACACTCAATAATTATTTTCCGTGACCTTGAGTGTCACTCAATATTTTTAAGATTTACTTGCATATATAAACATATTTTAGATTCGTATTTATTTTTGAAGAACTGACAATGACTGTTATACCGTTGAAATTAATTGTCAATAAAAAAAATTTTTCAATGACGTTTTTTTTTATAAAAATGGACTGTTTTTTAATTATTTATGAATACTGTGTTGCTTGTTTTTCACATGAAAGAAAACTTTTGTCTCAAGTAAAAATATTGTATTACCGTTTTACTAAAAACACAATTTTTGTATTCCAAGAAAAATTAAATAGAATTTGAGCACTAGTTTTAAATTTGTCATTTTTTATTTGATTGTTTACTTGTGAAGAACCCTTTGGTAGAAAAAAAATGAATTACTAATATATAATCTTCTTACGTAAAATTTCAAAATATCAGAATTAGAATATATACAAATGTTAAAGTTGTATTTGTGATAAGAGAATTCAAATAAAAATAAGACAGATTGGATCATTTAAAAGTGTTTTTCGAAAATAATATTTTATTGTGGACAAATTTCGAAATTATGATTTAGTTATTTCACTGTTCCGAAATATTAAAATTGCTCTTATGTGATATATTTGACCGGATTATTAAATATGTCCCAGTTAATCAAAACACTGATAAAACAACAATTAAATTGAGCAATAAAATCAATGTTTTGAAAAATTATGTTGTTATATTTTTTATTGCATATAATAGAATATTCTAAATAAATAATTTTCATATGAATATAGATTTTTAAATAATAAAAAATATGTTAAGAGGCAAAAATATTTGAAAACCAAAAAAATAGATATTTTTTACTTCCTTTGAAACAATATACAGTCAGACCTCTCTGTATAGCCTATTTTTGTATTTCAAAATCAACGACAGTGCTAAAAAGAGATATTAACCCTCCCGAGCCTAAACCATAATAATAAATACTGCTAATAAATTCACATTTATTCTATGCGATGAGAAAATTTTAAGTCCTACTCTGTGGGTAACTTATAAACAACTAACAAAGACTAGTTTGACTAATGTACTTCGATGTTCGTTCCACGAATGATAGTTAAGACAAGGGTTACGAATAAAGTGTCGTGCTAAAACCGTGAGGTATTCTCAATACCTCCATAGCCACAGAAGAGTTGAAATGGTGTCTGATATGTTTGATAATATAAAATCTTTTATGAAACTCTGACAAATGTGGCAAATTATTAAAATTTTATTTTCTTTTAAATTTAAAAGTTAAAAAAAAGTGATAAATTTTTATGTTGATTTTTTGGTCGAAGATAAATAAATTAAATTATTATGCTCAGGATGTTTTCGTCAAAAAATCACTAATTTGTAATTGATTTATATTTTAAATAAATAAATAAAATGAAAAATAAAAGCTGTTAAAAGACATGGAAAAAATAAATCCACAGAAGCGTAAAGGAATGTGGTTGAAAGATGGTTAAGGTTACCGATTAGCTCGTTAAAATAATGATGATTAAGAATCATGGAGATGTATTAAAAAATTGTCCTATGTGTCTAAGATTCATTAAGAATTCTGAAAGTCATTCAATAACTATACATACTCACACACCGAGTTCTGTTAAAAATGAAGCAAAGCAAAATATATATAAAATAAGATAATTTGCTTTGAAAAGTGTGGCAAAGTTAAGAAAAATTTATCAATAATCGATAAATGTTGTTTCTAGAATCTATAGGTTTTTTGTCGGAATATACTTGATCGCAAAGAAATTTGTAACGTTTTTAATAGCATACTTCATAATTCCCTTAAATTGATAATTCGACATCAAACATTTCTTCCTACGATTGGGGAAAGGATGATCCTGATCCCATACTGATGTTAGGCACAGAACAAAATCCGAATATACTTCAAAAAACTTTTCATTGATTTGTCAATGGAACATTTACAGTTGTGCCACATTATATCAACATTTTACTATTCACACTTTTAGTTATGTAGTTTCCCGAATAATATAACAGATTGACCAAAATAAAGTTTAGGTAGACCTTTTCACTTCCAGGCTGCATCCCCGAGCAGATAGAATATGTTTTCTTGACTGCCAGATCAATCCTTCCTCATGAAGCCGCCATGTTGTAGTATCGCTGCTTATTCGAGGAAGATGAGAATTTTATATCTTCGAATTCCTAGATTTCAATATCGGTTTCATTGCTTGATGATTTGTTGAAATTACGAATGTAAGTCGGCATTGTTCATATTAGGTTCGAGTTCAGAAGTTAAGCTCACAACACCCAAATTTTTATTAAAATAACAATAACGATTCCTAAAGCCGTATTCCTAGGAAAATAAGCCCATGAGCGTATTTTTAGATGGGATTATTTTAGGAAATTTTCTAGAAATTACTTTTTTTCAAAAAAAAGTATGGTAGATTTTATAAAATTATGTACATTCATTTTTACTTTATTTTAATTGCCCATTTTCTCGAAATAAATACGATTTTCCGAAAGATGTCCCAGGGATTATTTACGAAAGTATCCGGTAGTTATTTTCTTTTTACACAAAACCATTATAAATAAAAATAAATATAAATACAGATATTAATATCTCATTTAATAAAAATTTACTTTTATGATTGTATTTTATTAAAACTTTAAAAATGTCTTTTAGTAAATTTTTTGTCACAAAGATTTTATTACGTTTCTTATTTTAACGTTAATCTTTATTTGTAAAATTACACTTCAGTTGTTCATCCTAGTTTAAATATTACCCTAATTTCTTGCATATAACCCGCACCAATGTATAACCCGCACATTAAAAATATCAAAAATTTCTATGAAAAGTATAATCCACATCCTCGAATTTTCGGGAAAACTTACTTTTTTTCGTATAACCCGCGGGTTATACACAAGAAATTAGGGTAATTTATTTCGGTTTTGTCATTTTATTTCAATTAAAATTTTATATTCAAATAAAATTACATTCCAATTTTAATTTTATTAATTTAAGCCTCAATTAAAATTTGTATTCAAATAAAATAACATTACTGTTTTAATTTGATTAATTTCACACCTCGTTTAATTTATTTATATTCAGACCAAATTAGGTTACGATGCAATTTTAATTTTTATACTGTTACTCCAATTTAAATATTAAGTTTTATATTAAATCTTTTTATTAACTCAATATTAAATTTCCAACTCCTATCGTAAAATTTTATCTTTAACTTTAATTATTTTTTTTTAATTCTGTAAATCTTATTTTAAGAAAATCCTTATATCTAGTTTACGAAATATTGTTTAAATTATTAAACTTGTCAGATTTTAAAATTCAAAAATTTTATGAACTCACCAGAAATCTTAACAGTTCAATTTGATTTTAACGATCCATCTTTTTCTACTTGAAAAAGTCAATTTTGATAATTTTCTTTTGTTTTAAGAAAAACGAATAAAGCCGTATCAAATTGTGTATAACAAGATGAACAATATTTTTCAATTACTATCAAAAAGCTAATATTATTTAAACAAAATTAAACTCAGAAAGCATTTTTACGTGCTTTTCCAGGGCTGCGGAGTCGGGAGTCAGAGTTTAAGGACTTTTTGGGAAGTCGATGTCGGAGTCAGAGTCTAAGTCGGAGTGGTGAAACTCGACTCCGACCAAAATAATAACAAATATTATAAATTGACCTAAAAAGGAGTCGGAGTCGGACAATTTTAGTCCGACTCCGCAGCCCTGGTTTTTTAACGCATTTCTAAATTTTCTTTGCGGATTTGCGATTTGGCTTCTGTCTTCCATTTAAGGATTTTGAGTTATTGTTGAAGGAATACATGAAGACAACACACGTGTTGAGATATATATATAAAAATATAAAAGTAGTAAAATAATTTTTGTTTTAATTAACAGATAAAATAAGATTTATTTATCTTGTTATTAAATTAAATATAACTTATATATAAATAAACAAATTAGAAAGATGGAAAAGGGTAAGTAATCAAGAATAAAATAAGAAATATTTACCAGGAAAAGATAATTAAATTATTTTGAAAGTAAATAAGAACATAAAAATAAAAAGAAAGAACTATAAAAGGACAAAGAAAATTAGATGAAGTTGAACAAAAATTTATTTATTTAGTTTTAATTAGCAATTACTGAGAGAAAATATCGTTGCGTGATTTGATTTAATCAATCACTCTCAACAAACGGAAGTTTAAAATTTAAAGTTGCGTGAAAGATCTCAGTGTCGTGCGAGAATATTGCCAGGTGGTAGATAACTGACAGTGCTCACCAATATAAAAAGCTTAGCTTTACTGGCTTATAGACAGAACCATAAAAGATCAATAGCAGACATCTAAAAACCAAAGAGCACTACTGAAATTTAATATATTTTATATATTTTAGTAATATATTTTTATATACCTTAAAATACACTTGAAGCAAGCAAAATATCGCTTCTTCTCCTATCCAACCTGCAAATTCATTTATAGGCTAGGTCCTCTAAATAATTTTTGATTCAATATTTTGTATATCCTGTGAATAACAATAAATATTTTTAAACAATAAAGTCTCATTGTTTGATTTTCTGTTTAAATTAAAAGAATCACCTAGATATCCCAACACACGCTTTACTTGATTATCGCTCATTTCCTTTAATTTATGTATTAATGCCGGATAAATTCAAACACTGCTATTCCGAAGGGCATCCTAGTGAAGCAATATTGTCCGCCTTTTGTAGAAAAAGCTGTTTTTAGTTTCGATTCTTCGTCTAATTTTACTTGATAATACGCATTCCCAAGATCAATTGTACTGAAATATTGTGAACCACCGAGAGTATTGAAATTATCATCAATATTAGGCATTTGGAAAACAGATCTCAATGTTATCTTATTTAATTGCCTAAAATTAGCACATAATCTAATTTCTTCTTTATCTTTCTTCCAGACACACACGGAAAATTACATGGACATTTGCATTTTTCAAATATACCGTTCTTTTCAAGATTTTAAAGTATATTATCCAGCTTTGATTCTAAGTGTTTTGGCTGCCTCCATTATTTTAAAAGAAGAGGTTGTCCAAGTGTATCTATCTTGTGTTGCGTCCATGTTGTTTTACCAAAATCCCATTTATCTATTAAATATTAAATATATATATTAAAACGATAGATATTACATTTTCGTCCTTCCAAACTGTTAGTCGCGTTTATGCCCTTTTCGATATTTGAAATTTCAAAGTCATATTTAACACAAAAAAATATTAATTAAAATAATACGCATATTTAAACAAATTTCTCTTTAACTTAATCATTTCGCCAAAATCCATTTATTAAATTTTCTTTAAATTTAATTTATAAAATATAAATTATAATTGTAATAGTTATGTGTGATTGATTAATTTTTTAATATTGTTTTTGTTTCAGTAATACATATATTTATTTACGCGTGATTTTAATTATGGTTTTTAAGGAGAAAAATATCGTAATTAGCGACAACGCCGAAACTATCAATACCATCACGAGAAACCAACTGATCGCAGAGCGGCAATTTGAGCGCGGCAACTTCACCCAGAGCTCAACAGGTCGTATGTTGTTTTCGTTTTAGATTCGTGATTTCTGCATGATAAATATATTCTATATAGATATTTAATTTTGTAAGCAAACAACACACATATTGTTTTCAATGAATAAGAACCACAGTCAACATAATCCACAAGAAACAAATATCTATCACTTGATAATCTTACACATAATAAATATATCCTATATAGATATTTAATTTTATAAGCAGACAACAAACATACTGTCTCCAATGAATAAGAACTGCAGTCAACATAATCCCCAAAAAATAAATATCTGTCAGTTGTTGATTTTCCACAATTTTGGAATATTCTCATTAATTCATTCCATTGATCATGAATGTCTTCACAATTTTTAATAGGTACAGAAATTTCGTCAATTTCTTTGATACGCAATCTCTGATCGCGAATTCTTACATGATTATCTTCGGATATCTTCATAAAATAATCCACATTAAAGTTATAGTCAAATGGCTAAGATATATGTTCTTTTAAATTAGACATTTCAATTTCAGTTAATGAATATATGAAAGAAATCGATACCTCAATAAATTTTTATTAGTTCTCAAATCTCTATACAAATTGATTTATTGAAACACATTCATAAAATTTACATTTTTCTTGACATAATTTAATAATCTTAACCATCATAATAATATTTTTTTATATTGTTATAATTACAAGAAAAAAAACTAAATTAACCAAAAACATAAAATTTCTAAATTCAAAAGTTTTTTAATTTAATTAATTTTCATTTTTCTAAATTTTATAATTTAAATTTACAAAAAAAACTCGATTAACTAATTGACAAAATTTCTCAAACTTTTAAAAAATTTTTAATTTAACCTTTTATATTCTCAAACACCAACATATAAGTATTTCGCTTGTATCAGGTCAGAAAATGACACAATAAATTCTCATTTTCAATGTCCGTAAATTTGACGGAAGAGATTCGCAGGAAGCGGAAAAATGGCTGAGGGATATCGAAGAATAGATTTCATTAAATGACTTGTCTATTGTAAGTATATTCGATTTGTTATTGTCCGAAAAAGCTGAGAAATAATGAAATAACTCAAAGACATATGTTATGATTCAGGCGGAACCTCGAGATTGGTTTCGTTACACATTTATGGGGAGAAGTCATTCTTGGACAATTTCATGGAACGAGCCCATGTCAAACTAGAGCCAAAAGAGAGATTTGCTTCGTTTGAAATCCGGGTAAAGAAACTCATAAATAGTTTTTTGGACTCACTTTAGCGAACAAAATATGTCAGCAATGTCAATGCAGTAATCAAAACAAAAATGGAAAACTGGAGGAATCGATCCAGGTAATCCAAAAGTGGTGCTGACAAGCAAGATGGCGGCCCCTTTGATGTTCAAACGCCATCATGCACCGGTAATTTATTATTATTACCGCACCGTTGTTACCGATCCAAAACCTAGATAAATGCTACTTTTTGGTTCAAAAGACGAAATTTTTGGAATATTATACCAGTGAAGATGGCATAGAAACTAATAAGGCAAAGATCTATGTGATTAGCAAATTTCAGAACCCGACATGCACTTCAGAAACAAACTATTATAGAAAATTTTTAAAAGACTACGTAAAGTATTCAAAAGTATTAGCAGGGCTTTGTGGAAAGAATAATGATAAAATCAATACTATGGACATAGGAATGTAACGAAGCATTTCAGAAATTAAAGAGAAAAATGATCAAAACACCAATACTAGCACATCCAAATTTCGAAAAGGACTTTGTATTGTTTACAGGTGTATTGCTTTTTTTGTATTGCTTTGATACCATTTGCGTAGTGCTTTCACAGAAAGATATATATGGAAAAGAAAGATGATTGTTCATGGATCCAACAAAATGAACAATCATGAATTCGGATACTATATTACGAGAAAAGAACTGCTGGCAATTTACTATTTTACACAACACTATAAACACTATCTTTACGACAAGAAATTTTTTAGTATTAAGAACGGATCACATTTATGTTGACGACAAAGAATCCAATAACTTTACAGTTTCAAACTTGGATAAATTTCCTCAGTGGGTTAGATATGAAAATAAAATACTGAAGAGGTAAAAAACACTCTAACGCTGATGCAATGTCGAGAAATTCCTGCGAAATGTGTGTACAATGTCAGACGATGCACGATGAAGTTAAAAAAGGAAATATGAAAACAAGAATATTAGTCCTTGACGAAGAATCAAAAGAATTCAGATGACAGAAAGATAATGATGAGATAAATCGAATTAGAGAAGATCTCAGAACTAGGAAAACAAAGAAATTGGTATAGAAAGATGGTATCGTGACGATAATGGATAACAAATACTGAATCTCTAACATCAAAAGAACTGAATTTGTGGAAGATATACACAAGATGTTATGTCATGCTGGTAGCAAGAAAGTGTTCAATTATTTAAAAGATGACTATGATATGGATTATATGAGAAAAATGATGAAAGAAATCGTACAAAGGTGTTTAAAGTATCAGAAAAAGGAAAACCATAATAACGAAAACAAAAGAGAAGCACATGAATAAATTCGAGAATGAACCCTTCCAAAAACTCGTAGCACGTAAAAAGAGCCAAGTAAAAAGAGCCAAAGTAAAAAGAACCAACAAAGTAAAGTAAAAAGAATATAGAAAACTTGTGATCGCTGAGGGGCAGGTTGAGCGTGGCAACCACGCCCAGAGTTCTTCAACTCGTGTCTTGTTTTCAATTTATGTTTATCGAAATTTACTGTCCAATCACCCATTTTGGCCCTAAAGAGGACCGTATTTCCTTCGTAAATTTCTGCATTCTCAGCTGAATCTCCCGTCTGCTGCAGTAAGAATTCTGTGATTTGTTTTTCATCTTCAGTTTTCGATTCGGGAATTGATAGAGACAATGGAAATTCTAAGATTTTCTTTCATTTTGATTTTAATGTCGTTCGAGCCGACTTTGCCAATATCAAATAAGAAGCAATGCTTCACGCACTCTGATAATCGACGAATCTCTTGTCGAATATCGTTGCAATATTCGTCGGTTTAATGTTCGTCTTCTTTACTTTAAATTTCTTTAAAATTCTCCGCTTCGATTTCTGTGGATAAGATCCAGTTTTCATTTATTCTTTTTATTTTCAATAACGATAAGAAAATCGATCATTCAATAAATTTTTATTAGTTATCAAACTTTCTATAATAAATAATACACTAAAACAAGGCAAATCATAAATACAATTTTTAACCGGCAGGTTGAGCGCGGCAGCCACGCCCAGACTTATTCAACTCGTGTCTTGTTTTCGATTTCTGTTTGTTGGGACCAGTGAGTTTTTCCTTGGCGTCAGCCTCGGGCCTATTCATTGCACCGGCACTGAGGCAGGCGAGGGAAAAACTCCCTAAATATAAAAAAACTAAAAATAAAATATTATAATGATAATTTATAATTAATTAATTAAAAAAGAGAAACTTTTAATTGGTTTTGACCCTTGGATCCTATCGATTTGAATATTTTCTTGTGAGAATTTGATGGCCTGATTTGTTGACATGGGTTTAATCGGAATTTTGGCCATCTCCGGGTTGTTTCTATCTGAGGACTGTTGACTTAGTGATGGATGATGGAAGGTTGACTGTGAGAATTGTCTACTTGCTGGTTCTGTGAGTTTTTGTGACGAAAGATTAGTATAAATTCATCCGAATTTGTGCAGTTGATCAGACTTTATTCTTTGAATAAATTTTATTTAAAAAAATTTGTTTTGTACTTAGGTAATTTTTGGATTTTATTTCCTTTTTTTGAAGTTGATGGAGGTTGGGGAACATCTTCAAGGCTGCCGATCTGTCGATAGATAACGGTATGGGCTTATAGTTCTTGCCGAGACTATTGAAGATCAGGTAGGGAATATGAACAGGTTGTGAGGTAATTTGATGACTGCCAACCTGTTAATAGATTAACGGCAGGTGCTTATAGTGCCTGCCGAGACTATTGACGATCTAGAAGTTTGAGAAAGTCCTTCCCAAGTTTCATTTCTAGAAAAGAATTCGTTTCTCAATTATTTTTTTGTTTTTATTTTTGTTTTTTTTATTTTTATTTTTTTATTTGTAATCCACTCATCGTCCTTATTCAGCAGGAATAGAAAATATAACGAAAGCAAAGAGCAACAAAGAGAAATGCCAAGCTGAATGACGAATTAACGAAGAGGACAACCGAATTTGAGGACTACAGAAAGTATTCGGTTCCTCTATCAATTCATAAACCGGTTGTGGACAAATATTTGTTAGGACAACGAAAAATAAAGTCCTTGCAAAACGAGGTCACCAAGATGAGAATTCAGCAAAATATGTCCAACTACTACAAGAAGGTGATCGAAAAGGTCTCAGAAGAGCAACCGGAAATAATTCTAGAAACAGCAAG
>MQRK01250920.1:20796-32956 GCA_001938485.1 Girardia tigrina
ACACTGGTCTGATCGTCCGTAATTTCGCTGTTCCTTTCTGAATTCTGGCTTTGATATCCGTACCTGAGCTTCCTCCACTTTCAATTATCGAACCCAGGTAGCAGAATTCGTCCACCCATGTATTCGTCCAACCATGTCCTCTCCTATGTATGTAGCGTTGCACCCATTACACGAAAATTCATAAACCAAAATTCATAAATTTTATTAAATATTGAAATTTGTTTAAGTAATCAAAATTGTGGTTTGTTAATTCGAATGAAAATAATTTTTTTGGTGTTTCGTTAAATATTTCAAATTGATAAACATAATATCATTTTGTCTTATGTGAAAAATATTATTGCACTGAATTCAGAAATAAAAAATCCAAAAAAGGTTTCAATTCAATGAAAAACATTGAAAATATTCATTGGGATGAAAATCGAACTTTGAATAAACTGTCAACAGATTTAAGTAAAAAAACATGAAAAAGATATTATATTAGAAATTATGCCTTCATTTTTATTTGTGTAACTTTCCTTGTGCGTGACAATCGAAAGTTCCCAATTTAATGTGGAGGCACGGTTTCCGAAGATCCAAATTGGTGACCAAGATGGGGCATCGTATCTACAATATTCAAAATCAAGGTGCCGTGTCCCCACAAATTCAAAATCAAAGGGCCGTGTTTCCATAAATGTAAACAAAATATGCTGGGGCCTTGTCCTTGTTTGTGAATGTTGTTATTTTGGATTTGCTGTAAGGCAATATATGAGAATGTGTGTTAATTTTTGTGATGCATTGTGTATAAATTATAAAATTCACTTTTTATATATTTTAAAGATATTAAGTAAAAGTAAAAATAATATAATTAAAAAAATATATTGAGGAAATGAAACTTGTGTCTATTAAAAAAGAAGGTCTCGTACTGCCAGATTATCCGAAAATTCAAATATTTGTTAAAACGTTAGCAGGTAAAACGATAACGTTCGATGTCGAGTCCAATGACAAAATAGAGAATGTCAAAGCGAAGATCCAAGATAAGGAAGGCGTTCCTCCGGACCAGCAGAGATTAATATTTGCCGCGAAACAGTTGGAAGATGCTCGACTGAGTGATTACAACATACAGAAGGAATCGACTCTCCACTTGGTCTTACGTTTGCGAGGATGTAGTCCAGAAGAAGAAAAAAATTTGATAACAAATTAAATAAAAGATTGAGATGGAGACTTCAGATAAATAGTGCAAGGAAAGACCAGTGTGCTAGTCATAACAACGAAGAGTTCAAATGCTGAATCAAAAATATCGAGAAATCTACGAAGAGAATACAAATGAATACAGAATAATGAACAAGTTGACTAGAAAACTCCAAAGTAAAGAAGTGGACAAGTTAGACAATGAACTGAAACAGTTAATGATGACCGATGAGGAAGTTGAAGATCACATGGAAAAAGTAAAAGTAAATAAAATCGTTGAAAATGGACAAGAGGTTATGCGCATAAAATTAGTAGATAGTGAAGGTAAAAATAATGATTTTATAATTGAACAGTTGTCCTCGAAAAACCGTCAGATGGACAATTCCTCAGTAATAAACTGGAAGATCAAAAACAATTTGAAAAAGTTTTAAAAGAAAAAGAGATATACATAGAAGAAATTTTAGAAAAATCAGTAAGAATCAATTGTGAGTTAAAAAAAACTAAAGATAAACTTTTATTCTCAGAAGAAAATTGGTCAAAGTACAAAAGAAATTCAGAATTCCTACAACATGAGTTGTCAGTTATGACATTAGAATTAAAGAAAATAAAAGTAAAAATGGAGGATGAGAATGCTAAAATTAAATCTAGTGAAAAGAAAATTGAATTTTATCATCAATTGATTAAAGAGAACAACAAGAAATATAATGAGTGTTTGAAAGAGCTGGAGCTGTCGAACAAAGATAAAGAGAGATTGAAAGAAGAACTCAAAATTAAAACGAGAGAGTTAAATGAACTAAAATATCAGTATGTGCCGGTAAAAAGTTTCAAAACAAAGAATAAGAAATCGAAGATTTAACCAACAAACTGAGATATAGTGGTAAAAAATACTATGATTTGTATTGTGAAAATAATGATGTTAAAATCAGCTAAAAACTGTGAAATAATGTTGAATAAAAATGCAGAGAAAATATTGGAAATGAAATCAGAAAAAGAAAATTTAGAAAAAGAAATCGACATTCTAACTAATGAATTAGAATCGTCAATTAAAGATTGTGTCAAAATATGTGATGACTTGAAGGAAACGATAGTACTTTTGGATAATAAAGAAGAAGTAATTAAACAAATGGGAAAAAGTTTGGAAGAAAAAGAAATTAAACGAACATTATTAACGAATCTAAATGCTACAGAAATATAATGAATGGATTAGTTTAACGTTTTAAGTCTTTATCTCTTGACATATTTTTGAAACATGCGTTACGATAGAGACCTAGTGTCATCGAATCTTTACCCTCAAAACAGTTACATCACCCGCATGTATAAAAGACATCATATTATATATTTATAAAATAGAATATGAAAAATAAACTATATATAACATAACACCCAGAAAGTTGTATTAAATAAAAAATAATATCATCAAGGCCGTTGGATCACCGTATAAGCGTTGTGAAGATCAGAACTTCTTTTGAGGGTTGAGAATGAGTCTGAGAACGGTTGACAGACTCCCATGAACAACAAACAGTTCGCCCAAAGTTCCACCAAATAGGAATTGAACGCCCAGTGGTGCAGGCCCCTCTCTGATCAGGTTCTAAGGGATTGTTCGCTTATTAAGTAACAAGAAAATAACCTTTTTTGACCCCCCTCCCACTCTCGTAACAATCCGTAACAAAACGTCTGAATCCCCCCTCCCCCTTGCGTAAAGTAACAAATATTTTTTTCAAAGTTCTATCTAATTCCTTTTAATGATATTTTTTAGAAGAATTCAGGGTAAGAAACGGTTACGTTTTCGCAATTTTTACGTCCTGTATTGTAACTATCAGGTTGGAAACAAAGTTCTCGCACAACTTTTATTAACAATGATATACAACAAAACAATGCAACAATATACATTTATTGTTTTATTGATTTATATATAAGTAAATGCAATATTTTTGAATTGTATATTTTCATAATTTCAGATATCTAAATTTTCAAATATGTCCGATAAAATGACAGCAACGTACTATGTTACTGTATGATTACAAGTCCGGGCTAAACGCTGGTCACTCGTATCAACCAAGTATTTGGAGAAGGCACAAATGGCCATCGCACAGCCTACGATTGGTTTAAGAAGTTTCAGCGTGGCCAATTCGATCTTATAGATCATCCAAGGAGTGGTCGACCCTCACTTATTGACAATGACCGTTTGTGCACCTGTGTCGAAAGTGATCCACACCTGACATCACGTGAGCTGGCTGAGAAGTTTAGCATTAGCCATACTGCTATTTTGCATCACTTGGAGGAAATGGGCAAAGTCAGCAAACTGGACGTATGGGTCCCACACCAACTAACCGACTTCGATCGTCAACGCCGCATAGACGCCTGCACGACACTACTGTTCAAGAAGCGCCGTTTAGATTGACTGAACAAATTGGTTACTGCAGATGAGAAATGGTCAATGTACTCGAACATGACACACAGAAGAAGCTGGACAGACAAGGTTACAACTGCAAAACCTCAGACAAAGGCCGACCAGCATCAAAAGAAGTTCATAATTTGTGTCTGGTGGGATGCAAAGGACGTGATTCATTGGGAAATTTTGGAACCCAATCAGTCCATCAATACCCAATTATGCTGTCAACAACTGCAACGGGTGGCAGACGCGATTGAAAAAATGATACCAAATGTTGCATATAAATGTTAGACGTAATAAAGCAAAAACTTTAGTTCACTAAAAATATGAATAATTTTTTACTCGACCTGGGACATGGATCCGACTGGGCTTGCCACAATCGAGTGGTTCGTCACACAGCTATTGCGAACAGTGGACCGGAGTTCAGTACTTCAATGGATTTAGTTGATAATACCGACTATTTAAAAATAAAACATCAAAAAACATTTTGATCACATACCTTAATAGATAGTCTTCTTAAGATCCTTCGTAGTCAAGTGACGACCGTGGGACTTAACGATTTCAAAAATGTATTGAAAAAGTAATCAAATGTTATTCGATCCAATATATCGTGCAAAGCATTTTAAAATTTATTATTAGTAGCATAATAACTACTAAATGATGTTTTATCGCAATTTCTAACTGTTTTACATGGAACTATTTGAATTACTACTTATAATATCAATTAGGAAAACATTCCAAATGTAAACCAACGTTGCATTTTTTACATTGATTGCGCACTGTACGTTTACAAGTACATTTTCTTTGTTGTCCATCAAGTGTTCTCTCCGAAATGTGTTCTAGTTGATCAAAATGTACTTCTGGCGAAGCCCTAGTTGGTCGCACAAAAAGCGGCCTTTCCGATACTGTAGGATTGGAGGTCTTAATTTGAAATCTTAATTTTAAAGACATTATGATAGTGTTTTTCGAGCAATTAAATCAGTGCTGCAAGCAATTAAGCCAATAAAGATAAGGATAAAAAAGAAAATAAAACATCAAAACAATTTTATTACAGTGATGCAAACAACTAAGTATAATAGTATAAATTTAAATTTTTAATTGCTTAATTCACATGTCAAATACATTTTTTAACACATTGTAATCGGATCACGTATTAATACGTTTTTAGCAAATAATGCTAGAGAGCGGATCACATATTTATACGTTTTTGATAGATTGTTAGTGGAGCGCGGGTCATGTTAAATACGGTTTCCAATATACTTGAGTTTTCGCTATATAGCGTCTGTAGGGTTGTAGCCATGCAGGTAAAAACCTTTTGAGAACAATAGATGGGGTGTACGATGGGTACCGAGGTAGTGTTATTCATCACAAAAATAGTCGAAGATAACGGTACATATAACGGTCTACATGCAACACTAAGACGAAGAATAATAATTTTTTTAGTTTATTTCACTACTCTTTGGTGGTCGGACGTTGCTAAAAGCTAAATATCGAGTACATAGATATTATATATATATTACGTACATATTTACATATTTTTTCAAAACTTTCCTACTTTATGTGAAATTCTGCACTAGTTTAACGATGAAGAATACATTTCTAAATATAATAAAATAAATAATTTGCAAAAAGAATTATTGAAATCAAACAAATATTTTTGAAGTTATCGCAATTTTACTAGAGGTCTACGTTAGCGCGAAATTACGCGAAAAATCACCCGTTACCAGCACTAGTAGGCGGCCGAAAACTGCCCGATCACAATGTGTTAATACGGTTTACTTTTTCAATGATCAGGTTGTATAAAATGGAGGTCGACGAAATGACTAGAATCTAGTCCGGTTGCTTTTACGACACAAATCGAATTCAAAAATCTACGAGTCATGGATCAGACGTATATTAGTTAGAGATCTCAGAATCATTTTAGTTAACCAGATATAGATAGACGTTAACCATGATTTTCATGCGTAACTGCGTACAATAGTGACACTGCGTCACATAAAACATTTAATATCCTACCTGTTAGATCAACCTTTAATGAATTTTAACAAAAAATTTATAAGTGAAAGTTAAGAAAGATTTGCAGACTTTGAAACAAATGCAAACAGAGATTGCGTGGGCACTCACCATCCGTCAAGCACACTCACGCAAACACTGGTTGGTCGGCACACGCAAACATTCAATATTTTAAATACCAACGTATCGCACGTTCAAAAGTTTAAAGTTCAATATAGGTAATAAAACGATGAACTTCATTGATTTATTTATTATTTCAAATGAACAGCATTAGTGATAAAAAGGGAAGCTCGTTTGGAGATTCAGAAGGATCGAATGATGAACAAGACAGCAAATTACATATTAAATTCGAGAGCCTCCAATTGCAAAGTAGTTTTGACTCAACCGGAAGTGAATATGAAGAAACTGTTTCCGGTAAAACATCTCGTGGAAAGCCAACGAATCCTAAGATCAAACAAATGACAAGTCGCTACGTTCGACATATAATCGAGTCATGCGACACTAATAAGTCTCCTGAAACTTTGCCATCCCTATCTCCATCATCAGAATATCCCAGTTACAATTTTCCATCTCCGAATTTCGTACCTACGACCACAGGAAATCAAGTGATCGCAAATACATCACCACCGCCGCTACCGAACGGATTACCTAACAGAAATTTGAAAGATATCATTCGGTATCGAATTTTCAGGAAAACAAGAGTCAGATTAAATCAGTGGGTTTTTGATTTCGGAGATACAACGTTAATGAAGTGTTGCCGGCAAGGGCAAATTGAGGGAGTTCGCTGTGCTATTCGAGAACTAATAGAAAATCAAAAGTTAGAGCTAATTAACCACCAGAACGCAGCACGGGAGACGGCTCTATCCATCGCCACGTATCAGATGAACGAGATAATGATAGAACTACTTCTTCAATCTCGAGCATCGCCAATATGCAGACTACCAATGAACAATAACGTGCTCCACATCGCCGCAGACATGACCATGGACACCGAACGGAAAACATTCGGATACTTGATTAAAGGAATCATGACGTACCAAAGAGAATATTTATTTGAAGCGCTTATGGCGAAGAATATCTTCAATGTTAATCCGATTACAGTGCTGAGATTTTACCACGATTGCCAATGCGACAATAGCGTGGCATCGACCCACATCCAGTACCACATTAAACACGCCCAAGAAATAATCAACAGCTTCTGTCAAACAATATTTATTCAATGAAACATCAACACCGAACGATACGTACTTTATTTTATAACAATTTTTAACACGAAACAATTTTATCGATATATTTATTTAGAATAAAATGATTATTTATGTGAATTTGTTTATCAAATGTGTAATGTGTTTCAATAGTCATCTTTAATTCAGAATTGAGTGCTCATTAAACACGCGATCGCGCTGAATCTTAACCGTTCCTCTCCAGCGGTTCTGTTCGTAACGTGCGCGACTAACCACATCGGACACGGTCTCCGATTTTGTTCGAACTCTTGGAGTCGGCACTCCATCTTGCTTGCGATAGTTCACCGATGATTCTTCTGTCGTATGTAATTGCAATTAACATCATTCCAAATATCATCTTTTCACATTTAAATAAAAAATATATTTTAAGAGTAGCAGAGTGTTATAAATGTTTGTCTTAGGATATTGCTGTACTATATGTACTTGATAGGTTGGAGTCAGTAGGAGAACTGTCCTTACAAAAATATGCCATACTCATTCAAGTGTTTAATCCCATTCATTCAACACAAGTCGCACGAATGAACCTCAATTCCTAAATATATACTGAGTTCCTTTTTTGTGTTTTACATCGAAATTCCGGTGATTATTTTATTAGATCTGACACGTTCATGTTCATTCTCTTATCGACATACAAAAAATGTTCTCAATCTCAAAATATTCCCATCAAACTATTTCAGATATTTATAATTTTAGAATATCAATGTCCATCTTGCTAGAAGAGGCCGCTTTAAAACATGCAACATTACAATATATTCCTTGCCGTAGGAAACGTATTTATAATCAAAATCGGCAATGTTTACTGTCAGCTATAGGTATTTGTAAGGCACATAAAGGCTACAATATGTTGGAAAGTAAAATAAGCGATAATTCCCACTTTTTCACCCCCCAAAAATATTAAAAATTCATCGATATATATTTGTAATCATGGTACAGACCAGAACAAGGTATACCTCTCGTCAAATTTGCATTTATTTGCGCCTGCTGTGGATCAGTTCGCTAAGGTGTCTAAGAACCCCCCGTGAAAAAACTTGTAACACGACTGCGCTGGCATTTTTACCAACAACTAAATCATTCAACTCCAAGACATTATCATTATCAAACTTCAACTCAACAGAAACTCTTTCATAGCGGAAGAAAAAGAATTTTTAAAAATTACAATAAATTTATTCTTTTTAGAAAAATAGCTAATTGTTGGATTCCGTTTGAACAAGAGTTCCAAGCCTAATTTGATAAACGATCATTCTGAGAATACCGAGACAGTATCCCGATAGTCATAGCTCATACTCGATTTTTGGTCACCCGGTGTTCATTCAATAACAATTACTGTTCGTAGACGTATTTTTACTTTTTACAACAAAAATCGCCAGTTTTGTTATTTTTTGAATGCTTATTATATTTTTGTAATTTGACTTTTTATTATGATCAAAATTAACCAATGTAGCGTAAACCAGTGGACATGAAAATATGTTCATGATGTTCATGTAGACGAAGATTGAGTGTGACTGTTCTGCGAAGTAAAAGAAACCTGTTTATTGTATTTCATGAATATATTCACAAATGCCTCAATGATTTCATTGATATAACATTGCTCTTTCTTTTTTCTTTATTTATGAGTAGACATGGACATTTAGAACCCTTTCTTTCAAAACAAGTCACCGTTTCATCAATTTTATAAAATTGTGTTAAATTGGATTAAATTTTCATTCTGTTAAATCCGAACCTTGTTAGCGAAATGTGTCAAGGAGTCTCATTCAGGGATGCAGCATTTTAGGAGAGAATTAATAATACTATTTAACTGGGGTTATAAAAGTACACGTTATAACAGAAAACGATATTTTCCAAGAAAATTTTCTAAAAAATATTAGAAATGCTCCATTCCTTCATCACTGCTCATCGGAGCGAGAGCACAAGAAGACAAATTCCTCTTACATGTGATATTATCGCTACATCTCGTACCTGAATAAATGGATAGTAAAAATATACGCAATTGCTTGATCAATATTTCTGGATAAATAGAAACAGAATCACCTAATAGTACTGGGATATAAGAAGTTTGTAATACCAATAAGGACAGATATAATATTAAAATAATTTTATTTATTTGTTTATTATTATTACCGTTATCACCATCCGCTGCGAACTCATCAACATTCAGACATTTAATACAAAATCACAATTACTGCACGTCACGCGACTTTGAACTTTAGTTGGAAATTAAATTAATCAGTTTTGACTATTTTCAGCAAAGTAGATAAATGTGTTTTGATAAAGTTTAATCGACTAAATAAATGTAATGTTGCTCTATCATTTAGAACTTGAAAGGAAGAATAATCTTCAAAAACATTAAATTATACCATAAGAGATCGAGTAATATTAAAGTCAATGGGTGAAAAGAATTTCTAAAAAGGTTAGAAAATATAATAAAAATGAAAGCAATCCATTGTAAGTGTTAAGAACATTGAGACTATGAGGGGTTAATTTAAATTTGCATCTCGCCAGAATAATTTATTATTTTTTTTAATTCAAAAGGTAAAATATTTTAATGTTAATATGCTTATTAAATATTTTAAAATTAAAGATGATACAATAAAACAACTAATCAAAACAAAAAATCAAATACGTATTTAAAAATAAAATATGTTTTTAATGTGTTTTTTAAATATTTTAAAAATTAAAAATGGTATAATAAAAGAAAATCATAAAAAATTAAATATCTATTTAAAAATAAAAAATATCTTTTTTAATATATCTATTAAATATCTTAAAATTAAAAATGATAAGAAAACCATTAAATATTAAATATTTATTTATAAATAAAAATATTTTTACAGTCATAACAATTTATATATTTTAATAGAAGTTATGAAACATTTTTAAATAAATTTTTAGTTTTAATGTGAAAATTATTAAATAAATTTGCAAGATTTTAAAAATTGAATCGAAAAGAATTTAATAGATTAATTTGTGGCGAGATAATTAAATTAACAGAAAATAATTGTTTAAATATGTGAATTGTTGTTATAAATTTTGGCGTTAAAAAATGAATTCTGATATTGATGTTGCAAGCACTTCTCACTACAACTCTCG
Organism: Girardia tigrina; assembly: GCA_001938485.1. Classification (NCBI taxonomy): domain Eukaryota; kingdom Metazoa; phylum Platyhelminthes; order Tricladida; family Dugesiidae; genus Girardia; species Girardia tigrina. The sequence goes on from MQRK01250920.1 coordinate 30,700, forward strand.
GAAGATCGTTCACCGTTTGACATCGTTCTAATTGGTTTTATTATTTCTACTTTTAATCATGATTATTCAAATAATTTTTCAAAAGCTTTTTAAAATATTTAATTTCTGAAAGTATTAATTAAAAATAATAATTTTAACCATTTCTTAATAAAACCCAAAATAATAAAAATGTTATCAAATTACTAAAAATGAATTTAATTTAAATTTTATAAAAAATATAAAACTTAATTTTAATTGTTAATTTAAAAAATATAAACTTATCAAATTATTATTTTAATTATGTTCGAATAGGCAATCACTATAAATATAAAAAATACCAATTTCCATATGAGTGGGAGAATCACCATTTTAAGTTAAACATTACAAATCAACATACAACATAAATACATTTACACATTCAAACAATTTAAAATATTCCTCACAGTAAGCAAATTGTATACCAACGGCAGCTGATGGAAATCAAAATTAACAACCCAATCGAAAAGCTAATGATTGTGCCATCGATACCTCATCAATTCATAAACCGCAATATAAAAGCCACTTTATTTTATATATCATTTTGTCTGCAGATGGTGATTAAATCATCGAAATTAAATAAAAAAATTTAATTGGCTTGTTAATTTTCAAAAAAGTAATTAAATTGAAAGAAATATTATTTTACACTTAACTCATCTACAAATAATAAGTAACACAACCTCTATTTCTTTATTCGTGACAAAATTATAAACAATTAAACAGTGTCACAATCAATGATTAAAGACGATAAAACTTCATAAAAATTTTGTTGTCATCACACAAAAAGATGTTCAGCAATTTTGGGATGATTTACTCATTTTTTAATGTAAAAATAATCGTTTGACGAACTAATGTAGAATAGTTATAAAATGAACAGCAATACCATTATATTTACATTCTCTTATTTTGCGTCAATCTGAAAAAATGGTGACTGTGACATAAGTCTGATTTCTAATTTCTTTCTTAACAGAAACGCATTGGTGAAATGAAACATCATCCACAAGTGTACTAATTTGCATTCTTTTTACAAGCTTTTATTACGTTTCATTTGTTTGTCTGTCTGGATGCATCAAATCTTGCGATCGAAAATTCACCCACTAGCGAAATATTTCACTAGCGACATGAAACTTTCAGGACTGATGTATTCTAGGTGACAATACACTTTTCCACTGTCACTGCTCATCTACCGCCTTTAATTTGGCCGCAAAAAATAATTAAAGTGTCGTTCTCATGTTTTCCTCAGTAGTAGGCTTTGAAATTTGCTACACCTAAATGCAAATAGAAAGCGGGTTTTCGCCTAGTCGGCTTTGATAATTCAGTCAAAAAAATGTGGGAAGTGGGTGAAATAGATATAGAACCGCAAACATGACAAATTATAAAAGCTTGTACACCAAAAAATTTTTGGTATGATTATTTAGATTTGAAAACGAAATAGATTATATGTACGATTTGATTCTTCATAACAAAAAATACAAGTGTTGTAAAGTCTGGCTGAAAGTCTTGATTTAGTTGGAACATTCTTACAGTTGTGATCGAGCTGTACACAACATCCCAGCACTCCAGGCAATTCCATACGCCGCAATATAGACACCCTACAAAGTCTCATTGGTACCACAATCATTGATCCGGATTTTCACGGCAACTACGTTTTTATTTGCCAATCATAAATTGAGGCCCTAATGAGGGCCATTTTACATTCCAAAGATAATAAATAGATATTCGGAATGAATATCCCGATTTCCGCTTTCCTCATTGTCATGATCAACAAGTCATGATTGAGATTCCGTTATTTTTGCTTCGAGCATATTTTGTAAGTAAAAAGGCATTGGAAATTCATTCATTACAAGAATACTTGCTGTTAATTGAGAATAAGAAACATCTTTAATATCATTATTCATGATGAAAAAGAACCAAGAAAATTTTATTGATTTTTGTTATTTGAAAATTTGTGCGGTGATTCCGCTTTACAAGTATTTATTAAAACAATTAACATTTTTAACTTTAAAAAACAGTTACCATATTTTTACCAATAACAGTTTTCACATAATTATAATTCTTTGCAAATTCTTTTCATTTCTTTGGTAAGAAATACCGATTTTATCAAAGCTCATCGCAAAAACAGGTTTTTAATTATCATATTAAATATTAATTTGCTTATTTATTATTATATTACTCATTTTAAAAATTTTTATTAAAAAAATTAAGTTAATTTATTTAATTAACGGCAGATATGCTTCAGATT
>MQRK01250923.1:29556-39634 GCA_001938485.1 Girardia tigrina
CAAATACTGGATTCCGAAAGGTAAAAGGACTGAATTCGTGGAAGAAATACACAAGATGCTGTGTCACGCTGGTAGCAAGAAAGTTTATAATTATTTAAAAGATGATTTCAATATGGAAGTTATGAGAAAAACGGTAAAGAAATTGTGCAAAGTTGTATGAATTGTCAGAAAAGAAAGACCCTGACAACAAAAACAAAAGAGAAACATATTAAACAATCTGCTGATGAACCATTCCAAAATATATATATATATATATATATATATATATATATATATATGGATTTCTGTGGACCTTTTAAAAGAAATATTAATGGATGTCAATACATACGGTAAATCAATAGCGGTAATCAATCAATTTAGGAGATACATCAATTTGAACGCAGTAGCTCATCAAGACGAGAAAACCGTGCGAAAAACACAAATGGATTTGGAAATACGGACCACCAAAAAAAATCAATATCGATAGAGGAAAAACATTCGAATCAACCCTTTTTAAAGAAACAGCAAATAGATTAAAAGCTGAGATAGTATATTCCAGTCCTTACCACCACAATAGCAATCGGATTTTTGAGATACCATTCAGAACAATTAGGGATGCCATGAATATACGGATGAAAGACGAAGTCCACAAAGATTTGACGGAAATCCTGCTAGAAATAGAGTTTATGCTAAATAGCACAATTCAGGCAACCACAGGGATATTTCCATCAGAAATAATTTTTGGTAGGAAACTAAGACATTGGTGGAAAAACATTGGGGAAAAAGGCATGTCGAGAAGGAAATAAATGAAAGCACGACAGAAATGAAACGAGTATTCAAAATTAGAGATAAAGTGCTTATAAAGAAAGAAAACTTAAAGAAGGATGAGGACCGATATATGGGCCCAGCCACAATAAAGAACCGATGAAATGAAAGAAGTTACGAGATACGATTAGATGATGGTAGAATATTGAACAGAAATGTAGAATGGCTAATGAATGGTTGCCTGTTCAAAATGCGACAGATTTTAGATTCTTCTCAAAATCGAAATCCGTAGCCAAATGTGGTTGACTTTCAAGAATCGACAAGGAGAATGAAGAAAACGTTGTTATGGAGTAAAGTTTGAAATATGACAAGACTTTTAGTCGGCTCTGATTGTCATTTCAAATTTTAATTCACAAAAAAATTTGAACTATAATACAATGAAATTCGTATGAATCAATACGGGATCCAACTCTTTATATGCATCCTAAAATACAGCCGTATTTCCAAACAATGGCAAGGATACATGAATAGAATCAATACGTATTATTAGGAACATTAATTGTGTTTTCATTACATTTATTTATATCACAATTTGAATTGCCACTAGAACAATTCTCTGTAAAACTTGCGCAGCTCGTCATCGTTCTTGATTGATAATCTTTAATAATATTCTGTAACGTATGCAAACAAATTTAAACTACAATTTAATCATTACAAAAATAATTTATACTTTAATTTTGAAATAATTTTTATTTATTTTAAGAAAATATTATTTATGAAATATTAGTTTAATTTAAAGTGATTATTTAAATTTTAATACTTGATTAAACAACCCGACGTTTTAAAATATTTACAACATATTATTTTTTTACAAAATATTATTATATTATATAACATAATATTTACAAAATATTATTATTTTTGTAATGATTAAATTGTAGTTTAAATTTGTTTGAATACGTTAAAGAATATTATTAAAGATTATCAATCAAGAACGATGGCGAGCTACGCAAGTTTTACAGAGAATTGTTCTAGTGACAATTCAAATTGTGATGTAAATAAATGTAATGAAAACACAATTAATGTTCCTAATAATACGTATTGATTTTCTTCATGTATCCTTGCCATTGTTTGGAAATACGGCTGTATTTTAGGATGCATATAAAGAGTCCATCTGGGTGGGAGAACACAATCCTGAAACAACACACAATAAACACCATCAAAAATATTCCTCACACACATAAACTACAGTTCACATCATTTATGCCTAAAATACAAATAATGAAATTAAAAAAATACAAATAAAGAAATTAATTGAAAAAATATTAAATAAATCAAAGATGAATCGTAAATGTATTTTGTGAAATGAACATTTTTACAGTTTATGAACACTTAATGCTGAGTCCATTTAATACTCTTCAAATCGATGCCTTCTTGAATCATTTCCCATAAAGGACTGAAAGCGAAAATCAATTTTAAAATTATTAATTGTATAGAAATGCATAGTACCTCATTTTTCTCAGTTCTTTCACGCTTTCTACACACTTTTTTATAGTAAAATCAATTTCTTCGACGGTAGTGAATCTTCCAATACCAAAGCGGATGCTCGAATGAGCTAAATCCTCTTCAGCTCCAATCGCTCGTAGAACATAAGATGGTTCCAACGAAGCAGATGTACAAGCACTACATTAAGTTCAAATTAAAAATTCTTGAAAGGTTTTTAAATGAAAATATTGCGAAAAAATAAATTTAATTCTGGAAAATGTATAAGATAAGGTGTCAAAAACTTTCTTAAACATAAAAACTGAAGACTATTCACTATGTCATCTTCGTAAAAAATCCAAAGAAATCACAAAAACGATGTAAATGATTCTCATAACCAATTTTTTATTGATTTTTTTAGAAAACATTATTATTGTTTTTTAAAAATAAATAATTATTTTTATTGGGTGACCAAAATAATTAAATAAATTGATTAACAATTCTGAACATTGTGACTGATTTACTTTTGGCTTGTTTGTATATTAAGTAACGCTAATTCTTTTATTCTTTGGTAACAAAAAGTGGGTTAAGAATTTGTTATTTAACTAAAAATTCATTACCGTTGCAATTAGAACATGTTTACATGAAAAGCTTCCTAATAAGGAAAACAATATATAAAGAGACCACCTATCACAACAAAAACTGTTCTAATTTATTGGTATTCAAAGCTGTTATATTATCATTTATGATAATATATTTTAAAAATTAAAACTATTTATATTTGTTTTATTAATATGTTTTATAAGAAAGATTAATTTAATTTATTAATTATTAATTTTGTAATTCTTCAAATATTAGGTTGGGGAAAAGTTATCCATTATTTTAATCCCTTATTTATCGATCAAACAATTTCAGATTTATGCTCTTTGTCAACATTTCACAGTAATTTCACAAAAAATTTTTTTGCTTTTTTTCAGTTCTGAGGGTGTTAAAGGTGTTAAAAATTCGGTATTTTACAGTTTTTATTCGATAAAAAAGAAAATGCAAGCCAGGCGGCTGTTATTGTGAATGGTGTTTATGGTGCCAATACTGTAACATCTAATTACACGCAATTTAGGTTTTGTCGATTCCGTGGAGGTATTTTTGATGTTAAAGATGCACATCGCACAGGCAGGCCTATCGTTGAAAATGTCGATAAAATCTCGACAATGATCGAAGTTGACCAGCATGTTAGTAGTCGTAGCATCGCACAGGAGCTGAAGATTGACCACAAAACGGTTTTATACCATTTGGGCCAAGTAGGATTCAAAAAGAAACTTGATGTTTGGGTTCCACACCAATTAACACCAAAAAAACATGATGGATCGAATTTCCAACTGCGAAGCCTTGGCCAAACGAAATGAAATCGACCCATTTCTTAAACGGATGGTTACTAGGGATGAGAAATGAGTCACATACGACAATATTTTACGAAAACGATCGTGGTCAAAGCACGGTGAAGGATGGTCAAACGGTCGCCAAAGCAGGACTAACGGCCAGGAAGGTTCTATTGTGTATTTGGTGGGACTGGAAAGGAATCATCTATTATGAGTTGCTTCCGTATGGCCAAACACTAAATTCAGATCTGTACTGTCAACAACTGGACTGTTTGAAGATAGCTGAAGATTGATGAGAAACGACCAGAATTGGCCAACAGAAGAGGTGTTGTGTTCCATCATGACAACGCCACACCACATACGTTTGTAGAGACTCGCCAGAAACTCAGGGAGCTTGGTTGGAAAGTTTTAATGCATCCACCATAAAGTCCGGTCCTGGAACAAAGCGATTACCATCTTTTTCTTGCATTGCAAAATTTCCTGAGTGATAAGAAATTGGGATCAATAGAAGATTGTGAAAATCGATTACTACAGTTTTTCGCCAATAAGGACCAAGCATTCTACAAGAGAGGCATTATGAAGCTGCCTTCAAAATGATAACTAATTATACAACAAAACGGTGCATATTTGACTTCAAGAGGACAATCCGAAACATGTTAAATAAAGTTTTGAATTTCACGCCAAAATAATGGATTTCTTTTTCCCCAACCTAATATATACAACAAAAATCCTTTTGACAGATGACACTGCTATCAAGGCGATGATGGTTTGGCTTTATCATTTAATCATTTCGGATTTCATTTAGAAAATAGCAGATGAACAACAGATTTGGCTTGTGAATATGAAAATTTTAAGTTTGGAGTTGAGGTTTTGAACAATTTACTTAGAAAGGTTGACAGATTTCACAATTTTTACTGAATGTATTGATGAATAATATTCAGAATTCACAAGCTGCAACACTATTCGAAAATCTCGAATTTGGATTTTAGAAGAAATGAAGACACAACTCAAATGAAACCCAAAAAGAATTTTATACCGCAATCATTGAAGAGACCAAAGGATTAGAACATGCCGAGGATAAGTTAAAGATATTTGGATTGATCAAGCAGAAGAATTCATATATTTTCCAGTAATGATTCTTGAACAACATCTGAAATGCCCTTGGTAGAATGAATAACAAATTTATTAAGCATGTGTCAGATCGGACTGATTTTTAATAAATTTTTATCGAAGTTTCAATAATTAAACTAAAATTTTATGAGTCTATTTTTTCATAATAGACTGTCTAGCTAAGACTATTTGTTTGTTCACATATATTATCATAATTTTAAACAATTATGTTTTTGTGATATGTTAAGCATAAGGGTTAGGGGCCATGGTTTTCTTAGGGCCTATTACGACGGGGAAGAGAGTATAACATGCCATTTTGCGAGTTATGTATTATATGAACAAGCCATTTCCAACTTTTCACGATTAAATAATAGGTTACACAGTCTGATAAGCAGTAATTAACTATACAACTTTTCATAATATGAATAAAAATTCGTTTGAGGAATAGAAGGTTCACGTGTTCTACAACCTTACTCGATCTACTCGACTGTGGAAGTTCACAAACATTTGAAATCAATTTATAAACATAAAATTATTGCATACAAATAAGAAGATTGCTACAAACTAAAAGGCTCAAGGGTGACCAGAAAAAAACTTTTGCAAGCTTTTATAAATCATCTTCATTATATATATTTGAATAAGACAATATTCAATACAAAAAGGAAATTTTAATCAAAAGAACAAATGAATGCAAATGTTTCTTCTGACATCACAGTTTCAATTCTAAGAAAATAACAACAAAAAAGCATTTGACATGTCTATGCAAATAGAAAATACATTGATATTGTATAGAAAGAAACAGAAAAATAATATTGCATGTATATTTTCCTTTCAAATTTATTATTAAAACAAATCTATGAACATCCTCCATTTAAGAAAATTACAATTATTTTACTTTTCTTATATGTTATGTTCAAAATGTTCCGAACTCAAATGGTTACAGAGACTGAATGATATTAAAGACAACTTCTATTTACACAACTTAATTATGCATTACCAAGGAAACGATTTTGATTAAATGTCGTTTTATTAGAAAATAAATTTAATCCTTAACAGCCTCACACATTTTCTATCATATATTTCGGAAAAAATAAATTTATCCTTTATAAATTAATAGAACTGATGAGCAGGACTTGCTTGACATTCATCAAAAATGAATATAAAAAATAATAAAATATATTTTTTTCGAAGGATAATCTATTTTCATTTTAAGAGAAAATGATTGTTTTAATATTTTCCTATTTTATTGTTAGGTAAATATGAACAACTAAGACAACAGATATACTCCTGAATGATGGATGATGGCAATTATTATGCTAACCAAGCAAATCGAAGATTATTGATCCTGGACAATACACCAAACATTTATTTGCAGTTTTTCAATAAGAGTAAATGCTATTCTCCATTTAAAAAGGTTGAGCAGTCCAAATTCTAAATCTAAATATTACCTCATGGATACAAAGGGCAAGCTGTTGGTAATTATATTAGCGCTCATTTAGTCTATGGTTTTGTCATTCATTAATGTATTTTAATTAAAATGATTTGATTATCACATACCATATTGACCCTATAAGTATTATGAGTACCCAAGAAACATCATTTTTTGATAAATATACTAAATTTTATTTCCTTTTACATTTAGTAAAAATAAATGTCGATATTAAGAGTTCTAATTTTGGTGTTCTTAATATTAAAAGATAAATTTTGAATTTAAGAGAAACCTTAACAATTATTAATAGAAATAAAAATCTCTGAAACTACCAAATAATTAAGAGCTGAAGACAGACTAAACACTTTCGTCAAATGAAGTCAGTGTTACGTAAGCTAAACAATTTAATCTACTTTCTTATCTTCTTTCGCAAGTAATATTTTAATATTAGGTTGGTCGAAAAATAATGGCGGTTTTTGAGCTTTATATTTTGTTTATCTACTTTGATATGTATATAAGTTTAATTGCATTAGTGTTAGATATTATTTGAAATCTTATGCCTAGCTGTATATAGCCATTATTAACATATTGCTGTTATTTTTTAGAATATTTACGGTGCTAAATTAATAATGGAAAATATTAAAATTCGAACTTTTAGGACAACCTCATATACCTTATATAACCCCAAAAGTCCTCAGGTGGCCTTTAAAAACACACTAATATTTTACCAAATTTAACCAAATTTGGACTGAATATTATTCAGACTGTCATAAATACTGTGTTAAAATTTCAAAGCATAAAATTAAAAAAAAGTAAAATTTTGTTTTATTTAAGTATTGAAATTTTAAAAGAGTAGCGAATTCAAATAGAGCGGTTTTTAACAATGGAACCAAATAAATGTTGCCAAAGTTTTTTTGTTCTAACTCAAAGTAAAAGAGGATTTTCTGCTTCAGAAATTCTTCAGCAACTTCAGCAGGCATGGGAAGACGCAAATCACCCAGCACTGAAAACTATTCAACAATGGTTGACTGATTTTAAAAAAGAAAAGCGGATGTCCTTCGACGATTCATCAAGAAGTGGCAGGCCGTCATTAATAGACGATGAAAAGATTAAAGCAATCAAAGAAGTGATTGATGAAGCTCCAAATACGTCTTTGCGTTATATTGAAAATATACTTTCTTTAGGCAAAAATACAGTCCATAAAATTTTGCGTTAAAAACTTCATTACAAAACAGTTTGCTCTGTTTGGGTCCCTCACCAACTTTCTGCTGCTAATAAACAACAACGCATTAACACTGCAAAGCATATACGCCATGTAATTTCACAGATGGGTGATGAAGCATATTCAAACATAGCGATCAAGGATGAGATATGGGTCTTTTTCCAAGGTAGAGGAAAGAAAGATCACAAAGTTTGGATTCCTTCTACTGTTGTTCCACCAAAAGTGATAAAGCCATCGCCAATGACTGATAAAAAATCTCTTGTTTTCATAACCTTTACCTGCAACAAACGTTTTAATGTAAAAGCACTGCCATATGGTACCAAGATTGATTCCGAGGCGTATGTGAACTTCGTTCATGACACCGGTGAAAAATGGCGGAAACTTAGATCTAACAGCATCAAGCTAAAGAAACTTAAGTGGTGGCATGATAATGCAAGACCTCATTCTAGCAAAGAAACTCTTTTTTTGAAAGAAGAAAAATTGAAATAAATTATCAATCGCCCTATAGTCCAAATTTTAATCTGTGTGACAGATTCTTGTTTTCAAAAATGAAGAAAAGTTTTAAAAATCATGTTTTCAAATCACATGAAGAAATTGAAGAAGCTTGTAAATTCTTTTTTAATTCTTTATCAACAGAAACATTAAAAAATCAACTAGATAAACTTTTTTAACTATTGTCAGTTGGTTATTGACAACAATGGTGAATATGTTGTTGCTTAAGAAATTTTTTAAATATTTTTTTAAATAAATTTTTAAATTCGCTGCATCTAATTTTTTTTTGTTGGTTAATAATATTATTATTTTGGTAAGTTTCAAATTTTATGCTTTGAAATTTTAACACAGTATTTATGACAGTCTGAATTATATTCAGCCCAAATTTGGTTAAATTTGGTAAAATATTAGTGTGTTTTTAAAGGCCACCTGAGGACATTTGGGACAGCCTAAGTATATAGAAAATATAGAAAATATATATAGAAAAAAGTATATAAAAAAAAACTGTAAATTTTTGACATTTTTAAATTAAAAATCATAATTGTATTTGAGATAAATTAAAAATAATGTTCGACTAATTAAATTGAACTTTTACTAATAAAATTGACTTTTTATAAAAAAATTTAAGTTTATAGGTAATATTTTTATATATAATATATATAAAGTAAGCTAATAAAAAGAATGGAAAAATAAATACTCTGTAGTAATTAAATTATTAAAGTTGCATAAGAACTAAAGTTAACGAAAATAATGACACCAAGAATCGCACATGCACACATAGATAAAATACCATTTTAGAAACGTGAAACTCGACAAGTTAATAAAGAAAAATTTAAAGAACAACTTGAAGTATTCATTTATACAAATTAAAATATTATTCAATCTCTTAATAGATTATCATTCCAAGAATATTATGACTAAAACTAATGATAATATTTTTAAAAAAATACTACCTTCCTGAAGAAAGTGCAATATCTTTTAATGCCATTAAAAGACTTTCTCCTTCAACAAAAGCGAAGCTATAATTCACGCATCCTGGGTACCTCTTAGTTGGATCACCATTTAAAACCACGTGTTCCAACTGACTAGTTATTCCGTTTTTCAAACGCTCAGAGAGTTTAGTGATTCTTTCTTTGTCATGCTATATATAACTTATAAGAATCCATAAACATTTGTTAGGTTACTTCCATCTCTGATGCCGCTAACTCACAAGCTGCTCCTAGACCAACACACAAAGTTGATGGTAAAGTACCACTACGCATTCCTCTTTCCTGTCCACCACCACTTTGTATCGGCTCCAATCTAACACGAGGTCTTCTTCTGACATACAATGCACCAATTCCTTTAGGACCATAAATTTTGTGTCCGCTTATTGACATTAAATCAATCTAAAATTTTTGATTAAAACGAAAATTTTATTCATTCTATAATTTTTAATAATAGATTTTGTAAAAAAAATATTAATGAAATTATTAAATTGCATTTATAATAAATTATACATATCGTAAGTGGCAAAAGTTGTTGAATTTTCTAAATATCAGGAAGCATGGGACAGTCAAAACAAATCTAAGAAAATATTCGTTAGGAAAGTTACTGTGATCAATATTAGGGGTTCTTTTTGGTGAACTGTAAATTTTTGACATTTTTTAATTAAAAATCATAATTGTATTTGAGATAAATTAAAAATAATGTTCGACTAATTAAATTGAACTTTTACTAATAAAATTGACTTTTTATAAAAAAAATTTAAGTTTATAGGTAATATTTTTACTAATTAAATTGGAACAACTTTTTATAAAAATTAGGTTTTAAAAAAAATCAGCATTAAAATAACAGCTTCGGGGTTAAAGAATATTGTAAAGAAGATTCTGATATGTCTTGTAACACTATTTAAAATAAAAATCAAAATGCTTATCAAATTTAATTGTCAACGGAAAAGTTTTATTGATAAAAAATAATTTATTGAATATTTTAAAATCAAGTTCTAAAATAAAAATCTATTTTTATTGAAGTTAATTGTCCACGGAAAGTCTTATTAAAAAAATAATTTATAATTGAATGATTTAAAATTAAAGAAAAAATTATTTAGGAATTGAATTTTTACAGGGCATGTCCATTAAAATATTTTTAAAGATCTAAAATTATATTTCCATTAATTAACATTGTAAAAATTAATAAAACAAAAACAAAATATGATTTATGAAATTTATATATATATATATA
>MQRK01250924.1:6951-22217 GCA_001938485.1 Girardia tigrina
TAATTACTATTTATTTTTGCTACAGAAATTATTAAATTGACTCGAAATTCAAATTATTATTATTTTAATCATCTTAAATTTAATTCATTTATTTAATTAATTTATTTATATTTAATTTATTATTTAAATTTATTTATTTTATGTTACTTTTAATTATTTAATTTAATTATTTTTATCAATTATTATTTTATATAATTTATTTATGTATTTTTCCTAAACTGGAAAAATTTTCGGTCAAAATAACAAATTTTCATCTCCAATTACAATAAATAAAAAATCATTCAATTAAAATTAACATTTTATAAAACTAACAAATATTAAATTATAATTGCTGATGATTGAATACGACATTCCGAAACGTGTTCCATAACCAATGCCTTAAAAAACAAAATTATTTTTCAAAAATATCCTATTAGCTTTCATGAGACTCAATTCATGTTTATATATATAAACTGAGTATTTTGAATTTGTTTGCAAATTCTGAAACTTGACAAAGTCACAAAAGAGTAAATGAATCGTATTTCTACTTACTTTTTAAAGATATCCTTTTTTGTCAATAATATATGCAAATAATGAACAAAATATTTATTGCAATTTTTTAATGAAAAATATATTATGACTAATTATGCATTATTAGAAAAAATGAAAGGTAATCTTTCTCTTTATTCTGTTTAATAAAAGATATTTTTTCAGATAAAAAAGAAGAAAAAAGCCATTCAAACGAGAACTGTAAGATGTATTTTGCTACATCTGGCTTGAAATATTTTCTTCACGAATTTCTATTTTGTACAACGAACATTAGGTTGTTTAAGAACACTGTTACATTGAACAAGAATATCCTTTTACTTTGATAAATAAAATATTTTACCAGTTCTTAGATAATATAAAGATATATTATGGAATTAAATGAATATCTTTAAATAAAGGAATGCAAATGAATATGTATTTTTTGTAAATTAATTTTAGAGATAAAGCTTCTTATTATTATTCTCTAAATCTATTTATTTCACTTAATATTGTTAGGTTGGGAATTATCTAACATTCTAAATAAAAAATAGAAATTAAAAACTTGCAAAATTTATTAATCTACAACAGTTTAAATTTGTTATTTAAACACATTTTTTTTATTTTCTTTTTTTTAATTCTATTTTTTATTATTTTTTTAATTTCGATTATAATTCGAAATTTTTAAAAACCAAAATTCTTATTTCTGAAAAGTAAAAAAATTAACAACAACACAATACGTGATATGGGGTATCAATTATACGTTATTTTATGTATATGAAATATGTTTTTCTTAAAACATGTAACAATTTATTCAACAAATTATCGCTACACTCGTTTTTCTATACAATGTGTTGTGAGGAATAATCCTTAAAGGGACCCTAGCGGTATTAATGCTAATGAAGTCATTAATATGGAATAACATTTGCATCTGTGTAACAAACTCTTGAGTTTCTATGTTTTGGTTTTTTTAGGATAAGAGCGCAATGAAATTTGTCATTGAAATATTCAGTTGTGATAAAATTTGATTATTTCAGCAAAAAAATTTCACAGAAAAATCAATTTTTTCAGATTTTTCGAAAAATTTAGCACTTTGAATTTCACAATGATATCTATAGAATCTGATTACGCACGTCAAGACAAGAAAAATGGTGTATCACTTGCTATATTTTGATACGCGAATAATGAGAAAACGACATTTTTCTAAAAATGAAAATATTTGGTGATATATCTCTTTAGATTTATCGTCAGAAGAAAGGAAAATATCAATGTCAACACTGTCCGAGGGAATACAAGGCCGCTGGTTTCCTAAGGATTCATATTCAGAAGAATCATCAAGAAACGCCAACATCCAACGCCCAGAGAGAAGAAAACTTGGAAGAAGAGAACGAGGAAGAGCCGACATCAAACCAATCCAATCCTCAGTTGCCGGACGCAACTGTGAGTATGCCGAGGATAAAAGAATTTTGGGAGGTTTCACCCTATTCGATGAGGAAGGCACTGAATTTAAAATAAATAGACTTGCAAATGCAGATGACCTCTGTATCAAAGACTCTGATATTGATCAAGCCTGTAAAAACCTGCATATATCAGGCTTTGGAATATCGCAAGTCAAATGTGGTGAGAAGGTCATAGAATGGGTGAAAGAATTTTCTTATCTCGTAAGTATATGATTGGGACTAGTACTTATCCCTGTAGTCTTTTATGGTAGTAAGTGCTGGGCAACGCCTGAGAAGGATGTTGCATGGTTACAAGCTTTCCATAATTGCTGCACGAGGACATCTCTCACGAAGAAAAACTCGACAGGATCCTGAATAAGGACATGGCAATTAGACTGTGGCAAGAGTGATTCTAGCTTAAAGACGCATAATATTCTATGAATACAATTTACGGAAGGGTGTAACTGAGGTTCGTAGAGTTCTAAACTCTGAGATCGCCTCAGAAAATCACAGAATCAGCGGCAGTAAAAAGCAACTCATGAATGAGCGCATTGCTCGCGATGTGCTCTGGATATTCAACGATCCTGTAGATTTGGCAGAATTCAGGAAAAGTCTTAACAAAAGAAGGCTTCTCGACAATGATGAGGAATTTAAACACCAGATCAAAGGAACAATATCTGAGACACTGAAAGAGGCAGTCGATCAAGAGAAAAAATATCCGAAAATGCTTCAGTCAGGCATCAAAATATTAGATTGCACAATCCCTTCTTGCTTTAAAGATTTTGCTGAGCAGAAGGAACTCACACGACATATTAAGAATGTGCATCTGGCTACGGCTCCGACGGCACAGAAAGGTGGTGGTTCATTCATATGTCCCATGGAGAACTTCCACAAAACTTATAAAACTAATGGATGGCTACAACGGCATTTATTAATTGATCATCGAATCCAAGATAATGGTACTACGAACATCCAAGTAGTACAAAGAGAAGAAACATAAAGGTGTGCTGGACCTTTGAACTTGATTGCGGAACATATATGCCTGTGTATGTCGGTATAACTGATGAGGACTGTCCAAGAGTAATCCCTAGTGTTGCGCTGAATTATCGGCTGGATAATATAACGGATAATGGAATGTTTCATTGACCATTTTTCCGTTGGACTAAGTATGTTTATACAGCCAGAAGTCTCCAGAATTATGGAACGAAGGAACATGACTGGTTCATTTCTCAGAGGGAAGACGAAGCGTGTCCGTACATTGAAAGCTCGCACTCTTGCATATGAAGCTGTGTGAGAGGATCAGAAAACTTTGTATTTGTCAAATGGTTTCTACCCGATACAGAATCTATGATTCACTACCCTGTACGACAATGCTGAGTATTATTTTTAATACATAGTTATCCGTAACAGTCGGGGGAGGCTTATTATTATATTTTTTATATTTATTAATAAATTAAAAAAAATTATGATTATATAATAAATTTACGTATCTTAATAATTTGACAATACACAAGAGACGAAAAGAAGAACAACAAAGTAAAAGAATTATGTTGCTTGAAAAGTATGTGGTAAATAAGCGATTTATTGATTGGGTAAATAGACGGAAAGTTGATTGAAATAGAATTGGAAAGATTGTCTCATTTAAACTAAGATATTAGTAGAGATAGAGAAAAATAAAGCGATACAAATTAAAGATTTGTTTTTAAATTTTTCACGAATTTCCAACTTTGCGGTTTATATTCGTGTATATCCAAAATTATGATTTTTGAAGATATTTGGTATTGCATTTAAAATTTATGTTAATTTCTGAAGTTAGTATTTTTATCATGTCGCTATAAAGCGATTACAATATTTTATATATTCGCCGTGTTGTTGTCTGTTCGGGTCAAATTCTGAGATCGATTTTAAATTAACTTCTTATTTAGATTTTGAACACTGATCAGAATTACATGGTAAAAAAAATATTTGAGCATATAGAGACAACTAAGCTGAGTTTTTAGGGCAGTTGGTTTTTGTTTACAAAGTTGTTTATATAAACAAATGAAACTACTTTTTATTTGTAAGTAGATAATTTTTTTTAATAAATTGTATATTATTTAATTATAATTTAGAAGTTTGTTTACATTTAATATTTTCAAAATTTATTATGGAAAAAATAATTTTGTAAAATTTAAATGATTACAGTGATTTTATTGAAATAAAATATTTTAAAACAGTGAAAATAAAAATTGAAAAAGAAAAGTTAAAAGAAAAAAGCTTTAGTTCACTGTATTCAATTTCAACAAATTATAACAAATAGTATTATATAATAAATTACCCTCACCATTCAAAAACAAATACCCTTCATGCATTAATGTTCTTTTGGGATTTGCAATTAATCTTTCACAAGGTTGATTGGATAAGGAATGTTTTAGGAATTCAGGAATGAATATTCTTGGCTCCATCTCGCCTATTGGCAACCATATTAGTTGACTTTGAATTTCTTGAAGTCTTTCAAAATTTTTTAGCCATCTCATTTTTTCTTCAAGATTTCCTATAAAAAATAAAATAAAAAAAATATCTTTTAAATTTTAAAATTGTTAAGTTTCTATTTTTTTAGTTAATCATTGTGGTTACCCACATGTGTATTTATATTTATTAACATATATAAAAATAAAATAATATGAAATATCGATCACAATAAACAAAATCATTAAAAAAAAGTTAAGAAGAAAGAAATTACTTGACAACTACAGACTTAAATAAGTTTCTGGATTTTAGCTAAAACATAATCAATTATCAAACAACCATCCCCACAACAAAAACAAGAAGATCAAATTTCATAACAAGAACACTTAATTTTCCTAACAATATTTCATTTCTATCTGTTTTGTATAAACTAATATTTAAAATAAGTATTTTAATGTTGAATATATATTTTATACTAGTGTCAGAAGAAAAGCGATGCCAATCAAAAAGAGAAATACAAATAACAATAAAGGAACAACACAATGTCATGCCAAACTTCACCAAACCCCATCTTAAATGATCAAAAGAATAATAATTACATAAGCATAACAACTCTCACACACGAAACAAACCAAACCAGTAAAAATAAATTGCCGGATTTCTACACAGACGAGAATAATTCACCAGTGACTGGAACCACTTACGTCACATAGCTAACCAAATTGAACAAAATACCCGAAAAACAAATTTGTAGTGACGTTATACCGAAATTGCCACCAAAAGTCTTAAAGGATTTAGCACAACTAATTAACAACATTCTCGAAGATGAAAAACCATGGCAAAGCCTTAAAACAAATATCTTCAAAAACCTAAGACGATAAAAAGACAAACTCTAGAAGATTGCATTAAGAACACAAATCTTGGTGACAAAAGACCATCCGATCTTTACAACGAATTAAAACGAAAATTAAACAACATTCAAGAAAACACCGAATTCACCAATACCTTTTTTCTTAGAGCCCTACCAGAACATATCAGAATCCATTTAGTAAC
Source organism: Girardia tigrina (assembly GCA_001938485.1). Taxonomy (NCBI): domain Eukaryota; kingdom Metazoa; phylum Platyhelminthes; order Tricladida; family Dugesiidae; genus Girardia; species Girardia tigrina. Next base: position 12,396 of record MQRK01250924.1, read on the forward strand.
CCACAAGACAAAAGCACCAAAGAACTCGCTGATATCGCAGATGAAATTTACGATGAAATCAACCCAGAAACTAACGCAATAACAAGCAAAGACACTACAACAACAGAACAAAACCAAATATAGATAACAAAATTTTACAAATGATTTATTACAAATTAGAGAATTTAGAATTGCTGAACAAAAACGTTGAAAACAAATAAAATATCTAGAAAAAAACCAATCACAAAACGAAAAAAAACAACCAGAAATTACAAAAGATCATCGCATATGCAGCAAAACAGTAGAAGCAAGTGATAGCGAAAAAACCATCTGTTGACACCATCAAAAAATCAAAAACAGGGCATCCAAATGAGAAACGCCTTACAATTGGAACAACTTAATCGCAAAAAAAACAACTTACAACTCAATCGCAAAAGAAACTGTAAAATAAAAAAAACAGCGTCCACGAGATATTCAAACGGTTCTCAAAAATAACCAACAAAAAAAATGAACAGACTTAAAGAAATCAAAACAGAACATCAAATCATAACCAATCGCTTACCGGTAAACTCAAAGGTAAGGCCATTGACACCAGACAAACTCGCAGCAGTCCAAACAATCTTCAAAGAATTACTAGATCTTAAAATCATGCCTCCATCTAAATCAAATTGATCCTCTGCCCTCTTAATGAAAAAACCGCAAATGGAGATTGGATATGCTGTGGAGACTACAGAAAACTGAACGCAATACAGTTAGCGACTCTTATCCACTCCCTATTATTCGAGAAATTACTACTCGCTTCAATCAAGCTACTGTCTTTAGTAAAATCGATCTCCAGAAAGAGTACTACCAGATACAAATGAACAAGGAAGACATCAAAAAGATCGCAATAACAATACCGTTCGGCCTGTTTGAATTCAATTAAATGCCGTTCGGTCTCAAAAAGGCATCCGCTACCTTCCAAAGGACAATCAATAAAATCTTATTCAACATAAAGAATGCCGTAGCTTACATCGACGACATCCTCATTGGATGTGTCAATAAGACCGAACACGAAAATAACCTTTTGGAAGTAATATAATACATAAATGAAAAAGGTCTTAAAATCAATGACGAAAAATGCGAACTCTATCAAAAATAAATCAACTTTCTGGGATACACCATCTGTGCCAAGAGAATTAAACCAATTAAAAAAATAGAGTCTATCCTAGAAATCGAAAGACCTAGAACATGTCAAAAAACTCGCAGAGATGATCTACTACTACCACTAATGCATCCCAAACTTTCCGATCTGTTAAGTCCTCTAATTAAGGCCACGAAGGATAGAAAAAAAAATGAAGACATCGAGTGGAAAAACGACTTAGACAGGACATTCCAAACCATTAAAAACAAAATAAATAAAACACCAGACTTGCCCATGCTTCAAGACAACACACATCTATTCATTACAACCGACGCATCTAACCACGGTATTGGAGCAGTCCTAGGACATAAAATAGACGGAATATTGTGTACAAAAGGTTTTTTTCTCAAAAACTTAAAAATCGCCTAATAATACACCAGTGTAATCCAAAAAAAGGCTCAGCATTATGGATTTCTGATGGGATGTGCCAGATTGGAGCATCTTGGGAACATATTCATCCGGAAATTTCTTATCAGCTATTTCTCTTTTAGACTCTGGAAGATACAATGACAGCGGTGTTTCATTCTCAGCGATGATATTCTTCAAGAAATTGTTTTCATGCTCATCAAAGAGGCGAGGATTTTCTGAGCAGCATTCCAGCTTTTTTAACACATCTCCGTGGTGAGGTAGCATGAAACTAATCTGGATGCCAATTTCCGAATTCCAAAATCACTCGAAATGCTTTCGACGCTTCCTTTAATCACATGCATTATCTCCTACATCTTTCTTGGGGTAATTTGTCGCTCCTTCCTCACAATCCTGGCACATACCGCTTTCTTTTCGTTAGATATTTCACACGGACACCCACACTTTTCATCATCAAACACTGATTGTCGCCCATGTCTAAACTGACTAATACAATGATAGATGGTAGTACGTGAAAGGCAAGTATTCCCATAATTTTCCATCAACTGAGTTCAACTTATTTTATTCTTCTCACCTCGCAAAATGAAGAATTTTATTATTATGTGATAATCTACTGCATGCAGCATGACTCGGGTAAAATTTTGAAATGACCCTCTGCAACACAAATAAAGAATAATTCAATGAACCAAAAAATACCAATAACCTATCATTATTTATGCAAGTTATGATAACGAAAATAATTATTAAAAAATATTCTTTCATAGGTAGTCCGGGTACTTTTTGGCCACTCCACGTATTGAAAAAATAGTTTTTCCTCGTTATTTTAAGTATGAATGCTATCAACATTTTCTCCTTTTGATGATATAAATTCCCAATGAAACTGCGCTAACACATTATACCCATATTCAATGTCCAAACAGTTTTACTTGTACATTCTTATTAAAAGATTTTTAGAATATAATATAATTGACATATAATATAATATATAAAAACAATTTTTATAAAGATATCAGTTTGTGATAATTATTATGAAATTAAATGATCCAAAAAGCATTGAAGATAATGAATTTATGCTCAAATGGTCCCAACAAATAAATCATCAAGCTGTGCGATTACTACTGATGATTTTGTTTTAATTTTCAAAGTAATTTTTTTCTAGAATTTGTTTTACAGCTCAATGAACAAACTAATTATTTTATTAACAAGTAAAACGTGTTTCGGAATATAATGTTTGTAATATTGTTACACATTCATTGTTTCATTTGTATTTTGTTTTCCATGGAATTGACAATTTCTTTTTCATTTGTTTTGTTTCCTTTTACTTCTTTTTTGTACTAAACATCTTACAAAGTAAATTTCTATGAGAATTATCACAAAAACTTTCATTAAATTTTACCTTTACTTGTGAAGAGGTTCATTTGAAATTTGATGATTTTAAAATTATATTAGGTTGTCAAGTGCAAAATTGGTAGATATGATTACAATAAATTCAAATAATTATAATTTGACAATGAATTAACATGTTGTTGCTCAGTTTATTTGTTTGATTGCTAAATATCTTGACCATTGAATACATCAATAAAAATTATTTTAAATTATTGATAGATTGTTTTAATAATCAGTAATTTAAAAAATCTAAAAGATAGACATTCGAATTATTTCATTTTTTTCGAAATTCGAACAAAATGAAATAATTTAAAAAATTTTTAAATAAATAATTATTAAAACAAAAAATTTATCTGGTTTTTCTTTATAAATCATTTAGAATTTTGTGCTTATTATTATTATTAAAACTGGGTAAAGCGACTTATGGCCATCCCTGTATAATTATATTTCTCCTTAATGATAATTCTTTCAGATTAGGAATCACTGCAATTTCTCATACAATATTTTTACATTAACTAGTTATTAACATTTTTTTTGATTTTATTTAAATACTTTCATTAAATTCATATACAGAGATTTAAAATGTTCTCTTCAGCATAACATAACTTGGAACTTGAGCAAGAACCGTGATGAATAACAAAACAAAAAGATTATATTATATTATTTATATTACATCAATAGAAAATATAATCATTCAAAGTGTCTTCCTTTAACAGCAATTACAATCTTAAAAGTAAGTAGAAACATTAACCAGGCTCTGTGGAAATAATTTTCTGAAATGTTAGTCCTCGTTTTTAAGATTTTTTCAATCTGTTAGCATTGGCATAGAAATTATCTCAGTCCTTGGACTTCACATTCCTGTAAAGATTCTGGTCTTTTTTTGTGTAATTGAAGTCAAATATGGACTTCATTGATTATTCAGAACTCCCAGATATACTTCGTTCGTCACTTTTTTGTTCTTTTCATGAAAATAGTAGATATTTTCTAACAATCAGAGACAATTAGTCCAAAAATCATGACTGCAGGTGTACACTTTGTCTGGAATATATTTTTACCATTACCAGAGAATTGTTTTGAGTCCTATCTACAGATGTATCAGCAATTTCGTCTCTTGAAATTTTTACATGATTATCAATTTCACATATCTAAGTTGTAAAAAAGCTCCTAACCAGTATTGGGAATATAATGTCGCTATTTATAAGGGTACATCATGAATGAAAAAAATTGTAATTTCCATTTTCGGTAGTCATAAAAGTTGACCCGACATGTTTTGAATGTATTCAATAAAAAATAATTAAAATTTTTTTATTATTACCCCCTCCCCAATGAATCAAAGATTTGGACCCTATAATACCATATTCTCTATATTGATTTTGTTATGTTAAAGGGAATAGAAGCAAAAAAAGTAGAAACTGTGAATTATTACTGTACAGATTGAGGTATGTTAATCAAAGTTCCAATCCTGCTTGTAGGAATAGCTTTTCTAGAAAGAAGTCTAGCTCGGATATAGTCATCTCTTCGCATATAACCGTGTACATAACTGGTGGCTTCCGTTACCAGTTTGAAAAGACTTTCAACAGTTTGAGAGGGACACGGAATATTCGGAAATTCGAACTTCTGAGATGTTTTTACGGCTGCATCAATATCTTCATCACTAATATTGGCTAGCAATGAAGGCTCTCCTTGTTCACAATCATTTCAATTCACCTGATCACAGTAGCTCTCAGATTGAAAGTTTATTGAGGGAATGTGAAATCTTCTTACACCATGACATGTCTTCATACCTTGTCTTTATTCTTTGATTCTTCTTATTGCAACTTGTCTTATTTCCTTTTCTTCGTCAACTTGCATGGCAAAAATGATATTTTTTGGATGAAAAAATAGGCATTTCTTTGTACGCATGGATCAACAACATGACGACTACCATCAAGAAGAAAACAAGAGAATTTAATTAGGCTTCATACGTGCTTTGCTCCTTGATGGCACTGTGGATTATATTTAATACGAAACCACATCGACGCATAAACGAGAAGAATATAATCTGTTAAGTCAAGAAGCTCCTCTGATGATGACGTAGTTGAGACATAAAGTAGCATAATTCTGTTTGCTGAAATGAGCCATCGTGAATGCACCAATTTAACTGGCTCTCTCTTTTCAAAAGTAGAGGAAACAGAGCCACACTTTATTGCCTCGCATATTTCGTAAACGGTACTCGTGGTCTTTACTCAATTCTTTCCGAACATCAGGTTGGATTTGGCATGACAGGCAATTTTCTTTTACCTCGAAATTAACAATATTCATATCATGACAATAAATCAGTTTATTTCCTATTTCCCGGTGAAAGCGTTTGGATTAGCAGTACATCCATCAAATTGTAATAAAAGGTGTCTCAGAGGCAGCTCATTGAAATGAAAAAGACATATCAACCTCTTTAACAGTTTCCTCAGATGCAATTCTAATATTCTGATAACACCATTGTTGATACCTGAGTTAACGTTTGTACCATCTCCCGCAATTGCCCTGAGATTATCCATGCTGATACTATTTTCGTTGAAATAATCCCGTATTGCTACAAAAAGTTTTCTTACTGAGTCACTTTTGGATGTTACATGGCCAAGAAATTTCGAATTTGGTTCTTCAACAAGCACGAAGTGTTCTTCCACAATTGTACCTCGAGATTCTGTCGAGATTTCGCACAGTATCATATCTTTTCTCCCTTCAAAAAATAATGATTGTGGGGAGTTTGCGGATCGAGCCAGTTTTGCTTCTTTAGACAAATTTGCTCGTATCTTTTCTCTCTGACGCTACAATTTAGCACGGTCAATAATTAAAGAACTATTCTCCCCACCAATAACACCATAATCAATTAACTTTGCCGTAGCAATGGAAACTCCATATCTGTCACATTCCCTAGCAACTATTGGTAGTTCTATAAAATTTCTCTCGGATGTTCCTTCAACATTCGGGATAAAGCTTTCTTCTAGAGAACAGCAGTCTTCTTCTAATTCACTTTCATCACCACTGTCCTCTAGTATATCCACATCACAATAATTTTCGACTTTGGTTCTTTCATAGTATCGTTTTAGCTTCACTTGTCTTTCATTTTTCATTTGTAACGTCGATGTTTCTTCTTTATCAATTCCTCCGATTCACATTTGCCTCGTTGTTCTTTGATCGACGAAAAATTTATTTTCTAATGATGGAACTTTAAATTGTTTTGAGCAATTACTGGTGAGAAAGTCAACACACTTACTAGCTGCAATGTCAATCAACTTGTGACTATGTTCAAATTCTTTCTCCATGGACAATTCTTTGTATTCTCCCTTTTTCCTCAGAGTATTCTTGTAATCGTTTAGCAATTTTTCTAGCCTATTTTCGATTCTTCTTTGTGAAAGAACTGGGATACCAGATTTCTGCAATATTTACATTATCGCCGTAGTAACACACAAAAGAATTTTCTTGTATTTTGTATTGCTTGTTTCACTCTCCTGTAGATGAAAATAAAATCTCATCACATCTCCGTTTATCGGCAATAGAGTAGGAGACAAGTAGCTGGAAAATCCATAAATGTGTTTCTTGTGTTTTGTATGAGTTGTTGCCATAACTTTAAATATAAAACAAAATCCATACCATACACTACAGTCAAATTTAACAATGCAGTATATAATTCATAAATATAGGAAAAAGCATTTCAGACTAAATGATTACATGGCAACATATTGGGTATTTTAAATTGTCGATTATAGAAATCTATAACTATAATTTATAACTGACATTTAACTGACAATTTAAAATAGTTTAAAAAACACGGGTATATCATGTAAATATGCATGTGTTGTTATCGGTCTATGACTCTTGGCACTATTTAAGTGATGATATTGATGATAAGCGTATATAAACACATTTACTGAATGCAAATTAGAGCACTTATATCGGCATTATAGTAGCAAACACTCACCAAAAAAACAATTTTATGGGATGCGACGCCATTGAAAATATATGCCAGCAATAATTGAATTAAACGCAATAAATATAAACGCAGTTTAAACAAACTTTTTTTGTCATATATGAACAATATTAGACTTGCATCAACTTTTTATCACTACCGAAACACACCTTTTTGATAAAGATTCACCCTAATGTATATATTATATAAAAATTTTGTGAAAATATTAATGAAAAAGGTTGATGTGTGAAGAATTGATAAAAAAACTTCTTGATCCTAAAATCAATGTACAAACATAATCTCTGTTATAATCGTTTTTATTAAAAGTATTTTTATGGTTTCGAGATTTCATAAGGGTCACTTTTCTGTATAAATGTGAATGTCATTGCTAGTTTTGTCGGAAGATTATGGTAAACGCACCAAAATAATATCAATAGAATTTGATGACCATTATTTGACTTTTAAAATACTTTTCCATTATTTTTTAAGTATTTATATAATACAATTTTAAAACTGGTTTTCTTTTAGCCTCATAATATATTATAAAAGGAGATTATTTTCCAGTTTATTTAGTTCAGTATTTCACCTTTGTTCATTTTTCACATATTCTGCTATTAAATATATCATTATAATACATATGTAGTTATATTTTTATTCTTTATTTGAAACGCAATACGGTAATTAATTATGACAGACATTCTTTTTAAATACTGTCACTGTAAATTAAAATTAAATTATAAATCATATAAATAAAAATAAATATTTTAAAAAAACATAAGAAATATAACATGTTGATATTTACTTAATGAGTTTTCAACTTTGTGAACGCTGGTTGTCAACTGCTGCTTCTCTGAAATAGGGATTGTATATTTTCTGATACAAGAAAGAAGAAGAGGCATTTTTGTGTAATGTTGCATAGGGGCCACAAGTAGATCACTCAGCTGGAGCCGGTGACACCTTGGATCTTGTTCACACCACTTTCGAGTAAAATGAAATGTAAGTAATATAAAATTGTATAAATGAATAAAGTATACCCTTTCAAATTCTAAAAATGGCTCATACTTTTGGAGGATATCGAGTAAGGTCAGTGCGCATTCATAGTTTATACAGTAATTATGAAATACTTCTCCATCCTTTGAATGTTGACTCCACTAGGAAAACAAATTTATTTCATTCTATTACATTAATTTGATAAAAAAATATAAAACATAAAACAAAAATAAAGAATTCATAGATAAATTATAAACTATTTTTCAATCACTTTAACCCTGTAATTTTTAATGGAAAAAATTATTATAGTAAAATATTACTAACCATATTTTTCTTTAAAAATTGTATATATAATCTTTTTACTAATAAATATTTCACTTCATATTTGCCAACAACATAAACGGATACAGTTTCGTTAATAATATAAAACTAATAATAATAATAATAATTGTTTTCTATTTTCTTTCAAATAATATAACAAATAAATTATAATCAAAAAAATATTTTTATTTTCCAGTTTTGATATTTTTGTTACATCAACAACAAAAGAAGCGGTTTATTTATTAATTTATTAAATATTAATAGAAAAATATTTATTAAAAATTAAAATTTTACAATAGAATATTCTTTTTTTCAAAATTAAAACAAGTAATAAAATGTTTTAATTTTCATGGCAATAATTGTTGGATAAAATATTGAAAAAAATTGCAATAGAAAATTTGTCCACTTTAGCGAAAATTATTTCATTCAGGTTAAAAGAATAAAATGTTCGCTTTTACGGAAATGATCTCATTTTAGATGCTTTTAAGTTTTGTTAAAAATATGTGAAAATTATTTTTTTGTAATAAATTATTTTTAATAATAAAAATCAGTTTTAAGAGTTCGAAATTTAACTATTTTTACACTTTTGCTAACTTTAACATTCCATCTAAATTTCCATTTATCACTTTATTTTTATTTATTTAAAACAATGAGTCAAAATTATTATATTATATTTTTAAACAAAACTATTTATTTTAGAGTAAGAAAAATCTGCAGAAACTAAGATAAAAAGAAATTAAAACAACTTTTTTCATTCATGAACAATGTTAGGAATGCAGTTAATAATCACTTAAAAAATAATAATTAATATAATTATTTGTAATTAATATCGAAAATTGAATTCATAACACCAAATTTTTATTAATAAAAAATAGTACATTATTCGAATATCACAAATATTTTAACAATCACGCCACTTTCATTAGTTATATAAAACAAAATAGCTTTCCGTTTCAAAGAAAAATGGGTTCCACTGTGCAACACGTGTCGTTATGCCTAACTGAAAACGCATTTGTTAGGTTTCCGCAGTTGATTACGCTACACCGACCTCAATTATGTCCGTGTTAATTCTGACACTAGCGAATTTACTTTTATTACTTCTAAACCATTTAGTATATGTTCCATAACTAAATATTCTGCATTTAATTAATAGTCAACCACACCTCACTAGTACTCACTCTAACATCTATTCCAAAGCGATTTAAATATTATTCTTTTAGATTAACTTTTCTGACAATCGAATTTCAAAAACAAAATAAACATAAACAACTGTCACGTACTCGATTTATACACACAAAATTTTTCAAGGTCATTTTGAAAAATTATTTTTATTTACAGTATTTAAACAACGCCATAAATTTTTACTTTAAAAACAGTTTATTTTATTTATAAATATTTAAAAAATGATGATAAACTATTTTTAAAAAACAAAAAACGATCATCAGAATTTATTGTGATTAATTTCGACGGATCAACTGTCATTATCAGACTGAATTAACAATGATATACTCGCGTTTATATGTCGAAGCAATTGTTATGTAATCATTATGTCATTTAAATCATGAAAATACTTTCAATAAAGTTGAAGAGGATGGTGTTTGGACATTGATTTTAGGATCAAAAGATTTAATCAACAATGCTTCACACATCA
>MQRK01250925.1:3119-14638 GCA_001938485.1 Girardia tigrina
ATCCAATAATTTATTGGATAAATTTTATTTATTTTCTGTATGTTTCCATATAGTGTACCTCCTTGGTACATTTTGTGACCTGATGATGGGATTTTTATTATCTTGAAACGCGTCGTCTTGTTTTTATCCCTATTATATAGATTTTACTTTGCAATGTGTGTATATATATATATATATATATATATAAATGTCTTTAAACATTTTCCATTCAAATCAACATCCAAATAATTCTACTGATAACGGAGTAAATAACTCCGAAATATGTTTATAAAGCTTTAACAAAATTATTTTACAAAATTAGCATTCACAATATTCCATAATATATTGTGGAATATATAAAATTGTTATATAATATATTGTTCTTATATACAATCACAGACTTTACTCGTCCGACTTGGTTGTGTGTGCTCACTAATACATGTACGGAGATGACGGTGTGTCTCTCCAATGAACGAATTTTGACACCCGCGACATAAAAAATGTTAAAAAATATGAGCTCGCACTGACAAATCTGTTTACAAGGAAAATCTTTTTACCTTCAAAATGAAACATATAACTTTTCAAATATTTTTTCCATCATTTTTTTCGAATTTGAACAAATAATAAAAATAAAAACGTAAAGCGAAATGTCTCTCAAAAATTCGTCTCCTTTTTTCAGACAGCGATCAATTGAATATATAAAATGTAAATAAGAAAGAAATCGCTTTTAAATGTTAAATTAAATGTTAATTTAATTAAATAAAATTTTCAACGACAAATCGACAGTGCCAAAAAATTATTGATGATTTATTTTTTCCAACAAAATTTTGCTTTTTAAATAAATTTTTTATCTACATAGTACTAGAAAAAAGGGACGAAAGACCGATGAACCTCTATGTACCTTGATGTACCCTTTGAAGGTTCTTAACTCGCCGACATCCTCTTTCAAATCGTCATGTAATAATATTAATTAATAATATAAACATCAATATTATCGTAATTCCCAACTCGAACTTCCTGAGAGATGAAATGACAGAATAATTATCAGATTATTTATTTATTTATATTTTACAATAAAAAAAGAAAAATCGATAAATTGAAAGTTAAAAAATTTATAAATTGAAGAAAATAAAAATAAAAGATATTATTATTAATATATAAATAAATTATTAATTATAAATAAAATAACTAATTTCATTTTATATTGATCTATTATTTTCTCATTATTAAAAAGAATTTGTTTGTGTTCCTTTGTATTTGATATTTCAGTCATCGTATTTGTAGAAGGTTGTTGGGAAAGTTCCCCATGTTTTTAGAATAAAAAGATCAAGTGTCGTCTAAAGCACATTTTGCCTGCTTTTACATTTCCCAGCATGATTCAACTAATCGTCAATGACAAACCCTTGTTGAACTGAATAAGGCTTATGGACAACATTGTGGACAAAATTAATGAAAGTCGGACGGTACCAAGTCATGAATTAGAAGCTCGGGGCCTAAATCAAGCGACTCTTGGTTGGTGCAGGCTGCATTGTTTGGACGGGTGTCATTAAGTGAATAGGTCCACGATGCGGACGAGTTGACACGACTGAACGGCCAACAAGTTACAGGAGCTTTTAGTTTTAGAAGCACAAGACACGCAACAAAACAATGCTATCTTAGCTTGCTAGCGGGCTACATTACTGAATTCGATGATACTGTATACGAAAATACTGATAAAAGCAGGGAACTTTCAGAAAACTTTTATAGAACAATACAGAAACCAGAAACATTTGAAAATAGAAAGTAGAAAGTAAAGTGTGAATTTCAATTGTTTATTTTAAGAATGAATTATTATCTGAGAGTTTTTGCTACGAGTCCGTCGATATCTTTCTATTGTCGAACAGGTCTGAAAATCGATGTGGAGTGTCTGAATGTTGTGCGTTGATTCGTGATTGTGCCTCTCCCAATCAGATGGATGATTGATATTTTAATTTATTTTTTATTGATTAATATTTGTTTATTTAAATTTGAAATTAGTTGGCATTTAATATTTAAATTTATTTTCCAATTAAAATCATTGTAAAATTTAAATTGATTTGATTGATTTTATTTTAAATTTTTAATGAATAAATCAAATTAATATTTTCAAATAATTAATATTTATTTTAATAATAACCAATGAAATTTGTGATAAATATTTTTCAAAAACTCAGATGATCGGGTGAAAATTATTAATTTTTACAAACTATTTCGATCACGGAAATCTAAAATTTTCATAGTCCAAGGATGACCCAAATTGCGTTTCTAAAATAATTATAATCAATGTGTGAGTTCTCTTAATAATCGATATTTCTATAAATTATGATTGCGAATGTGAATTGAGTATTTTTCAGTTTGTTTTAGGTAGATTAAAAATCATTTCAACTCGATATCAACCAACAAAAATGACAAAATATACGATAATACTGAATCTAGAACCTTTTTATCCTCGTTCTCCACAGATCTGGAAGTGCGACAAACGAGAAGATATTTTTATATAAACTTTTCTCAATTTCTAACTCGTAGATAAATATCATTCTTCCGGAATGTATTTTTTTATTTGTTATTTCATTGTAAACAGGTCGACTCTTATCTTGCTTCACGACAATTCAAAGCCACATACTGCACTTAAGACAGTCATAAATCTACAGGAACATGAGTTGGAACTTCTGCGTCCTCCTCCACACTCACCAGACCTAGTTCCAACTTCCAATTAGTTCTACCTCAATTTGAACTGCGATTTGATAGGAAAAAATTCAATCCCAAAAATGCTAAAAATGGCTTTCCAGAAACTTATAGATTCTCGCCCACCAAATTTTTATTCAAATGGCCACAACAAGCTGCCGCTAAAGTGGCAAAAGTGTGTCGATCATATGGGTGAATACTTTACTGAATGACCTAAATATCTGTATTGCTAAAATATCAATAAACTTTGGCTTTAGTTCTACAAATATCATACTTGACGACCTAATAAAATATATACATTTATTTATATTTTATTGTTATGTTATAATATATTTAGAAATATTATTATCTTAATTCAGCTTACAAATGTAAAAGAGAAATGAACGAGCAAATATAAATTTTCTAATTTGTGTAAATAATAATAATATTAATAGTTATAATATTAAAATAATAAAAGTATAATACCGAATAAACTGTGATTAACAAAATGAACGAAATTTTGTTAACGCATTTGTAATTAATGAAATCCGTGTAAACAAAATGGAATAAATAATAAATAAATAAATAAATAAAGAGGTTTATAAAGTTTATTCCGTTATTTTTAAGATTCTAGAACAAAATAATCGCATCAAATCGTAAGACCGTCAAGATACTAATAGTCCCGGATCACACACACACAAGCACACGCACACGCGCACGTATTTCACACAAACGCACCAATACGAGTCCGCGAGCACATTCGTATTGACCAATCAACATTCGACAATACCAAAGACACCGTTTCGCTTGCGTTAATCGTTATTTGTGATCTATACCGAGCATTGCAATGTATCTGAGTGATGAAAGAATCGAATGATATTTCCGATATCGATTTTTATTATTTATTTATATATATTTAATAACCGTCTCGCTCGATATGTCACTACTTTCGGGTTCTTTCGTATTCGTTTCAATCACACTCCCGAAAATGTCATTAAGTTCTGGTTTGAATGAATCATCGTCTTTGCCTTTTTTTGTCTTTTTTTGTTTGAATAAGCGGATTAAATCCATCGGAATTGGAAAGATTATAGTGGAATTTTTTTCATCAGATATACTGCTCAATGTTTGCAGATAACGCAGTTGGAGAGCTATCGGACAACCGCCGATTTGAACTGCCGCGGCTTTTAGAGCTACTGAAGCTTTTTGTTCTCCTTCCGCGGCGATTACCTTTGCTTTTGCTTCTCGGGCAGCCTCTGCTTCTGCCGCCATCGCTCGCTGCAGCTGGATCGGTAATCTGACGTCTTTGATATCGACTCTCTCCACTTTGACGCCCCAGGTTTCTGTTGCCGCGTCGAGACAGTCTTGCATATTATGTGCGATCTGTTCTCTTCCGCATAACAGTTGATATAAATCCACCGTTCCCAACACATTTCTCAGAGTGGTCTGTGCCAACAATCTCGTCGACCGATTAGCGTCCTCGACATTCACAACAGACATTATCGGTTCAAATATTCGATAATACACAACCGCGTCGACAGCAACTGTCACCGAATCTTTCGTCAGAACTTCCTGAGTTGGAACGTTGAAGGTGAATGTTCTCAAATCGACTAGTTTCACTGAATCAAGACAAGGGAGGATGAACACTAGCCCCGGGCCCTTAGGATGACTTGAGATCAGTCTACCGAGTCTGAATATCACGGCCCGCTCGTACTGAGCCACGACCTTAAGACAGGCGAACATCGAAAATGGAAATGTGATCACAGCGAGTGCGTACGCGAGTCCCCGCATCAACGTCTCGCACACGGACATTATCATGTTTGATTCTTCGGCGACAAACTTATCAGACTTTTTGCCCGGAACCAAGGAGAACACTTGACTGGAGTCGGTGTTTTTCGACGGATGGCGGAACGCTCCGTACATCGGAGGCTGAGTGAGCTCTACTTCTTCGTTCCACGTTTCATCGGAACCGATATCAGCAGCAGATTTCATTTGATAAAGCCGTTTGGGAATTCAATCTCGCAATTTAATAAACGAATATAATGCAGTTGCTTTTGGTTTCAGTGTGGATAAAGTAAACAATGAACTTTACAGTGATTGCCCAGTCGACACGCCAGCACAGAAGACACACTCGCACATACAGCAACACACGTTTCTTGCAGACAGCCCCTATACGAACACCCCGACACATACATGGGCTAATTAAATGTTTCCTATTATCCTTATCTTGATTGTTTGGGTGTCACTTTCTTCTGGCCGTGTGCCGGCCTTGCCAGCTCTCTCTCACATGTCCCAGAAATTGTCTTTTTCTCAAGAAGATAATTTTCTCTGCTCAGCCTCACGATGTGATTGGGCGCGACCGGCAGCAAACATATTTGAAAAAGGTAGATTTACTTTCGTAAAGCATAATAAATCGATTTATTTTCTATTAATTATTTCCAAAAGCAAGTCCTATGCGACTTGCTGTAGCGCGTACTATCGCCCATAAATAAATAAATAAAATAAAATAAATACGATTTTTAATTTTTCTTTCTTTCCCAATTCTTGTTCTCGACTTTCTTCATATTTCTTTTCGTTATTTGTTTTTTATTTATTTTTATTTTAAAAATATAAAATTTATATTTTTTAGTGTTTAAATAGAACGAAAAAATAAAATCGATAGGAAAAATATTTCTTAAATTAATTTTATTTTTTTTCTTTGTGAATTTCCTAAATAATTGAAAATTAATACGAACTGTTTATATATAATAAATGCAAAAATAAATAATAATTTCTGGCAGAATGTTTCTTCATCTGAACGAAATTCGTCAACAAATATAAACAGATTTTCGTTCGTGATTAAAGTTATTTTTGCTTTTGATGAAGACGAAAAAAAGATTGTTTTTCGATGCCCCAAGAAATATAATTAATATTAAATTTATATTTAATATTTCAGGAGTTTCATTTGCAATAAGTATCGATTATATATTTTATATAAATAAAACGCGACTGGAAATATTCATTGGGAGAGGCAACAAAAAACCTGAGAACAATAAAACTAATATAAAAACTGTGTCTTTTTTTGTTCTGTTTTTTTATTAGGAACAAATTCCTGGTTGAATATTTTGTAGTAATGTTCAATAGGAGAGAAATGTAGAAAAAATATGACTTTGTAATTAGGAAGGATGTTTCTAGGGGGTCAAGAGAAGAGGACGGGATCGGATAATAAATTTGTTGGTTTTTACAATGGTTACTGTTGAGAGCACTGACGCAATTATTATTAAAACATTTATTACAATTGCAAATAAACTTATCTCTGAAATTACTCTCGGAAGGTCATTCACTATTCGTCATCATTCTATTTAGTGTGATTTATCGATATTTAATAATGCTTATTCGATCAAATTTCCACATTTCTCAATAATATTTATTATTTATTTAATTATAAAATAATTACGTAGTTTATGTTTGCATTTATTTAAAAAATATTTCGTTTACATGATAAAAACTAATTAAAATTAATTTTACAAATAATCCAATAACAAAATAATTCTATAACTAATATGTTAAATATGACCATTTAAATTTTTGAAAAGATTATTTTTATTTAAAATTTATCCTAACTTATTATTTTGTAAATTAAAAATTTATCGAATTATTAAATTTTCATTAATCCTAAAAAAATCTATTTATTATTATTATTATTAATAATTTTATTTATTTTTATTTATGATTATTATTAAGTATTTATTTATTTATATTACATACTTTGATTAACCCCTTTACCGTGGAAAAAAAATTTTTTATCATCCGTTGTTGAATTGGCTGTTATTTTAGCCTCCCTCTCTAAATTGTTATTGATTTCCAATGTTTTTTTTGTATCAGGACGAGTTAACTCGGGACGCACGGCACACGGACGACTTTTATATATCTGAAGACGAGTTAACTCGTGATGTACGGTTAAGCCCAAGATTTCATATGACGAGTTAACTCGTGATGTACGGTTAAGCCCAAGATTTCATATGACGAGTTAACTCGTGACACACGGTAAAGGGGTTAAAGATATTTAATATTGAGACAGCTTTACAATAAAATACAACAAAACTCTAATGTTAAAACTGTGTGGGGGAATCACAATTCCAAGTTCAACGCACTCAAATCAACAAACTACATTCATAAATAATTTACAATATTATTATGCTTACTAATAACACCATTATTTTATTTAGTTTCAATCAAATATCGAATAACATAAATGGCTTTGCTCAATATTTCGACCATGTCTCGTACATTGTTATAGAGTTGAATTATTTATATTAAATCTACTCGAATTTCCGTACATTAAAAGGTGGCGGTAGGCCGTTTTGGTACCGTCGTTTGAAATAAATATCCATTTAATATTAAAAATTGTATTTAATATAAAAATATCAATTTAAAATGAAAAAAAATGATTTAATATGAAAAAAATATAAATTTAATATTAAAAATTCAGTATTTATTATGACAAAATATAAATTTATCATGAAAAAAGGTCAGTATTATTATACATTAATTATACATTAAATATGAAATTATATATATGCTTATTTGGTGACAGTATTCATTTATTTCGTTATTTAAAGGAAAATACCATTAGGAATGCTCATGTTGCATTAATTGCTTCTGGTTTTAACATTATAAAATTGTTAAAAAATATTCAGCCTCCATGCCCCCTATACAACTGAATCCCCCCAGCAAACATTTTCTGGCGGAAACACTGGTATGTACTCTTAAAAGATCGTTCTGGCATTTAAGTCTAATCTTTTAAAGCGAAATTTCAGTTGCAATATTCTTGAACCTTTTCGTTTCACGTTGAAATACTTTTGCACGTTAGACTTGTTGAGGCCATTTTTTCCACAATTTTGTGATGTATTTGTAGATTGATCTTCTTTCTTTCAGTATTAATTTCCTTTTATTATAATTTTACAAATTCAAGGTCTAAGGGAAATTCGTGTTTTATAAAAAATAAAATTTAGGGTAACTGTTCTCGTCTCTTTTCCTTCTTCACAAACGTTCAAGTCGTTTTCAGGGATTATTCACAACTATTATAACACAAATAAGTATCTTCAGAAAAAAAGTGAAAGTCTGAAAAATATTAGTCAAACCCTAGAATGGTGACGACCCTCCGACCCCGACCTCAGATGTTGCACTCTGAAATTATTACATTGATTATATAAAAGGTCCTTAAATATGTTAATTATACACTATGGGTCCTGTGTATTTAGCCTTGCGAACATTGATTCGATATTTTTCGAATAGATATTTGTTAAAGCACTTTTTAAGTTAATCTTTCAATATGTTTCCATCAGAAAATTTGAATAAATCTTCAATAATTTATTATTTGAATAAATTTTAGTATAAATTGAATCCCAAAATATATTATTTTATTCGAGTTGAATTTTATTGGATAATACTAATTATTTTATTTATTATAACGATTAATTATATTATTTTATTTATTTATTTATTATTATTATTTAGTCTTTATTTATTTATATTACATAATTTAATTAAAGATATTTAATATTGAGACTGCTTTACTTTTTCCATTTCGGTTGTTCATAAATGGGTCGCAGTGTCTTATTAGCAATGATTCCCAATACAACCTATCACAATGGGAATTGAATTCTTCTGAAGAATAGAAAATTCCTCTTTTCAAATTGATGAAGTTCTTTCTTTGCGACATTTACAGTGATCAACAATCTCACTCAACCTACTCGACTGTGAGTATATATAATTATAATTTTAATTTATAATTATAATTCGGGGTTTAAGGTGACGCTTTATCTTTCCAATCTGGGCATCTCATCTCTTTCAATTTTATGGATCCTAAATGTTCTTTAGAGATTCTAGTCAAACTAAAGAACCTAAAGTCCCTCAAAAACATCCTACGGGGTCGAATCGTTTCAGTTTCCGCAAGTTCTTTAGTATCCTTGTAATAAACGATTAGCTATAGTCTGAAGTTCAATTGTTCTGCATACTTTTTGCTGAATTAGTGAAAATAAACCCAGCCTCGAAAAGAACATTTAAACTCCTATCTTACAGAAAGATCTGCAATCCTGAAAGCTGCATGTATTTTTTCGGTACTTATCGTTTCTTCCACAGCCGCTTAAGTGATCAGAGTTTTTGCCTGTTACTCATTGTCTTCTTGTGGAATCTTTTGAGTTATGGACGTCTACATTACTGGTCATGCTGGATTGACTGACTTGCGCTGGTAGAACTGTTGACTCTTCAAATGTGAACCTCTCATCCTATACAGATATTAAGCCTGAGGCTTTTTAGGAGGGCTGAGACGCTTATGGCTTCAACGGGCACTCCTCCTAATGTTGGGATCCATGCCTTAGTTCCACCGGCGGACCGGCTTGACAACACCACTCACCAAAGTCGAAACCTTGGATCATTGCGATGCAATCGACCACTCGGCTGTAGGGTCACTACTCCACTACAGTCATGACACTCAGAACGATAGCGAAGCCTAGTTCATCGGATTGCAAGTTCCGAAGTTGCTACGATATTCAGTCGGCTCAGATATCGGCTTGCTATGGGCACTTTAGCCTAGAGACCGAGATCTCTAGTTTCTCAGGGACACTACGTAGAAGTATGCCCACTGGCAGCACAGCGAATCCCTGTCTTCAAATGTACCAGTTTTGACACCCAAAACAATCAAATTGA
Source organism: Girardia tigrina (assembly GCA_001938485.1). Taxonomy (NCBI): domain Eukaryota; kingdom Metazoa; phylum Platyhelminthes; order Tricladida; family Dugesiidae; genus Girardia; species Girardia tigrina. Next base: position 12,468 of record MQRK01250925.1, read on the forward strand.
TACACATCATTTTTTAAATATCTTCAATTACTATATATGTAAATAATGAAATAAATAAAATAATATTGTTATCCAATAAAATTAAACTTTAATAAAATACTATTTGTTGGTTTTGATATATACTAAAATTTATGAAAGTAAAATTTATAAAATTTATAAAAGTAACATTTATTGAGTTGCAGAAGATGATCAAAAATATATACTCTCTTTTATCAGTCAATTTTATTATTAATATGGAAAGCAAAAAGACATTATTTTAAAAATATAATTATTTTTCTTTAATGTATTTCGTGATATACGGAAACAAAAATGATATGATGATGGGAACTTGTTAGATTTGTAAGCTGTGTTAAGCCAGTCGGACATACTTCCATGTGCCGCCCAGTGAAACTATGGGATCTTGAGTCATATAGGCTCACGTTTCCGAAGTTTGTCATTTTGGAATTGCTGACCAAAATAGTATTCGTAGCATGCACTGGCCATCCACTATCGAAAGGCGGTGCTGTTCTGAGCGGGATTTTGATATACGTGTAATCACTTGAGTGCTTCGCACGAGACACCGAGTGAGTCTCCTAAAAAGCTCTAAAACATATTAGTCCCATAGCCAACAGGACGGAGGAGGCATAATCTTATGATAATTAAATAATAAATAACCTAATTGTTTTTGACTCTACTTATTCTGTATCACCTAAAATATAATTCAGTAATCAAAATGCGTCTTACTCTTTATAAAAATCACTTACTTTCTTATTTTATAATAAAATACTATTAAAAAAGTACTTTGGAAACTTAAGTATCTAAACGACCACACCCAAAAGAGATGTTCTGTTTCTTCTTTTGTATTTTTGCATCATTTTGTGTACAAATAACTCATATTACAATGCGACATTAAATATTAACAACAGCGAAATGTTTCCTACTAACAAAATATCAATTATATCATTTGTTCTAAATTTGTATTATATTGTCTAAGAAATTATGTTAATTTTGCTTTTGTCTATTACGTTTTAGGTTTTGTTTTTACATTTGACAACAAAAGAGAGAAGGATACTGCTGGTTTACTACCTGAGTCTGGATGTGGCTTGTCGCGAAGGGAGTCTCTTCTGCCAAGACCAGAGTTTTAGGATATCTTTCATTCAAGTAGGAAAGAGAGATGAAACTAAATAGTAAAAGAGGTTTTCCAAAATTCTACTTTTGGGGTGGCTTGTTTCCGATATCTAAAATATTCAGCAGTAAAATCGTTTGCCATATTCTGAAGCATCTGCTTCATTTCAAACACGAATGATAACCAATACGTTTGGGACGAATAGACTGAACTTTGAAACAAAAGACGTACTAAAACGTTTATAATAATAATCTACATTTAAATGCCTCCTAATTTTATCATACCCAGCCTGTCGCAGCATCAAGCATCGAAAGTCTCTTTGTTTCATATCCTGTATAACTTTTCCAGGATGAATATCTTTTTAAAGTGTGTGAATGCGAAATTTTTAGAATAGATGTTTATTAAAGCCTTTTGAAACTATTAAATCCATTCTTTATGCTGGCAGAAATGTATTTTGCCAAGAGAACTTTTTAGTTATCTTTTGTAGAAGGGAAAATTACTAATACATTTACTTTTTTATCTTTACTTTTTGTTGTAACATACACTACTTATAATTTATAAGTAGATATTTTTATACGTTTTTTTAGTATTACTAATATTGTTCAGAAACTCCGAATCGGTCGTTTTTTTTAATTCTGGGGTCTTAAAAAATTTTTTTAATCAAATTTTCACATTATCATTCATTGTCATCGAAAATGTGTAAGTGTGCAAAGATTGGAGAAAATTGATTGAGTAAAAATCCTTCAAAAATAGGTTTCTAAATTCTATATATATATATATATATATATATAAAGTAAGCAAGTAGAAAGAATGGAAAAAAATTAATTCATGTGCAGCAAATTTTGTGTTGTAATTTATTTTAATTATTTATTTAATTTTTATAATATACAAACTATATATATGTAATTATAATCTATATGAATATAATCTATATATATATAAATTATAATCTAGTGAAGAAGTTTGTGGGAGACCTACAGATTTAGGCATTGAAGCTCCAGTACAACCAAGGCTTCCACAGGCATCGTATCCACAATCCGTGTTTGGAAAGTATCCACGGCGCTTT
>MQRK01250930.1:4513-19511 GCA_001938485.1 Girardia tigrina
TTCGAGAATGAACATTCACACGAATGTGAAAGAGGACTGGTGGCTCTTTGTCGACGGTAGTGTCAATAGTTTGAAGGCTGTGCTCCTCTATAAGGACAAAAAGTTTCCTGCACTACCAGAGGCCTATGCCAGGAAAGTGAAAGAATCCTATTCCTCATTGAAATTGATATTTGAGCTAATTCATTACGACAACTTCAAATGGATAGTTTGTTCTGATTTAAAAATCATTTGAATGCTCACTAGGATGCAGAGTGGCTACATTAAGTACAATTGTTTTATTTGTCTATGAGATAGCAGAGCGCGTCAGCAGCATTACAGCAGAAACTATTGATCAGAACGTGTAAATCGAGCACCAGGAGTGCAAAATGTCCTTCACGAGGCTCTTGTACCACCGGGAAAAGTAATTCGACCACCTTTACATATCAAGCTTGGGATTTTCAAAAATTTCATCAAGGATTTGGATTCAGAAGACGAGCCCATGAAAACACTGAACAATATTTTTCTGCAACTGTCAGCAGCCCAAATAAAAGGTGTCTTTGTTGGGCCAGATACGAGTAAATGATTGAAAAGTCAGCAGTTTCAAGATGCATTATCCCCAGTTGAATTGCGTGCCTGGAATGCCATAAAAAAGTGTGTGAAAAACTTTCTTAGTATGTTTTCATACTTCAATCACTTGAACAACATACGTACGATAATATTAAATGGTATTTGCTATTTATTTTTAATTTTTTCTCAGGCAAACATCGATCTTCTGATTACCGAGATATTTTCAGAAACATGTCTCCAAAAATTCACTTTCTAAAAAGTCACATTGACTTTTTCCCATCCGAGATGGAACAGATCACAGATGAACATGGTGAACGATTTCACCAGACCCTTTCAACACTAAAGCAGCGTATCAAGGACGAGCAGACCCGAGAATGATGGTGATGGATAATTTGCAATCCTTAAAATATAAATTACTTCGTCATAAGTAGTGTGTTACTGGTTTTCGACCTCGGACTTTTGCACTTTTTCAAAGTAAATAAAAACATAAGATAACAAAAAATCTGGACATATAGCACAAAAACGACTATTCATATTCGTGTTCAGCACCAAATTCTGCATTTAACAGAGGTAAAGACTTCTTTGTCTAAAAAAAGTTCACATATGTCGGGTAGTGTAATCTTTTAAGAATAAGTAATGATTTTGGCATATATGTAGTCAGCATGCAAAGCAAAGGTAATATTTCTTCAATATGATGTTAGAAGTAGTCTTTTGTGAAACACAATTTTCTAGAAGGGTAGAGCTTCTTATAACTAAATTTTATTCAATTTCACAAAGAAAGAAAACGATGACAATGTCACAAAATAAAATAATTAAAACTTTTTTTCACTATAAATATATTAATATTCGCTGCAGCATGAAAAGTACAAACACATTATTTTGATTTTGATAACTGATTTGATGTACAGAATAACTTCTAAATCGTCCCAATCTCCCCCTTTAAACCATTTTAGACAGTTGTTTTTCATTCCCCAATTTTGGTAAAATTTAGAGGTTATATTTTAGTACTTTATATTGTACCTTTACTTCTGTACCTGTACTTCTGAAAAGAGGAGTGGTATCTTTATCTTACTTTTAAAGTAGTTCCTAGAAGAAGTACCGTTAAGAATCTTGATCTTACGGATTTTGAAAGCTTTTATTTGATCATAACCTGAAGAAAAGCAATTTGTTAAATTTTTACAAAAATGTTACAAATAATTTACATTAAATATTTTTAATGTCTTGTTTTATTTTCTTTAAAACGAATTTCTTCATCGGAAAATAAATTGCTCCAATTTGTAACATTTTTAATTTTATGTAAAAAATTGATTTTCAAACAGAGTAGTATAATTAAATTTTATTTCATTACTGAAAGAATTTCTTTCAAATTTAATAAAAGTTAAAATTATTTGTTAAAAAAACATTTCAGAAAATAATTTCAAACTTTTTTTATAAAAATTTTCATCGTTTTAGCTGACTAAAATCGAATTTCCGATTTTACCATGCAACATTTTTATTTAATATCTTTTAAAATAAAAAAAATCACTCTTCTAATTTGTTCAGAAAAAAAATTTTAATATCTTTCTTTCTTTATTTGGAAGAAAACATATTTTAAACGGTAACATTTATAACATTTACTATGAAGATCTTGGGACACTTGAATATTTTTTTGAATTTAAAATATAGAAAAGAAATTTTCAAAAATTTTTAAATATATAATAAATTAAAATATAGGAACTTTGCGATTAGAATAAAATAAGTTAATATATTTTTTATAATAAAAAATGAAAATTAAATATAAAATAATTTAAATTAAAAGATGGTAATAAATTTCGATATAATGGCATTTGTAAATTAAAACAAAAAACCTAATAAGTTAAGAATGAAATATTTTAATAAAATTTAAAATAAAATAATTTTATTACAAATTTCAATTACAAACTTAATATTTTTGAAAAAAATATTTTTAATAGAATTTGAAATAAAAATTCCAAAATTAAACGAAATAATAATTTATTTGTATATATTTATAATTCATTATTTTTAAGTAATTATGGTTTGTGCGAGAAGAAAATTAAAAGTGTTCCACGAAAATTTATTCAAAAAAGTTGTTCAAAAAATGTTTTTTTCGTTATTAAATAAAGGTTTTAAGAATGTCTACTTCTGATTTTATAACTGAGAATTATACCGAACCAAACACTTATATTAAAATATTTTAAAACAAAAAATGAAAATTTGAAGGTTATTATGATTTAAATTTTTTAGTGAATTTTTCGACACCGTAAAACTTATTTCAGTATTTTAATGTAGCAAAAGATTTTAACCACGGTTAAAATCTTTTTCATTAAATTTATCCAATAAAACAAGGTCCACGATTTAAATTTGTATATTAAAATACGTGTTGAAGTGTACCTACACCTGCAAATAATGTTGGGAAGGATGCAGGGGTATTTAAAATTTTGACCTTTACCAGTGGCATGACCCCGGGAGAACGGTCTTTATAGAGGTGGCCACTGCCTCTGTTGATTTGAGTTAATGTTGCATGACAATACGAGTGAGATGTGTAGTGCCCTACTGACACTGCGTGATTATTTTATTTGCATATTCTTTGATTTTTTGAGTTTGTTTTCGAGTGTTTTTGTAACTCGTTCGTGTTTGATTTGTCAGTTTTTTATTGTTGATGATAATAAATTAAATTTTAAATTTTAAATACATTAAATATTTTTATTATTATTTTATTTTCATTATTATTACTGATTACAATTATATTGTACTACCTACCAAGCATTTTTCTGTAAAATCGGTTCGTAAAGGAATTTCCCGCAAACCAATTTAGCAATATTCCCCCATGAAGGTGTATCTCTCCATATAATCTATTTCCTCCAAATTTCGTTGCGCAACCGAATGATTCTTTGACGTTTCCATCGATATTGTTACAACAGAAGATCGTTCCTTTGAAACCTTTGAACAATAAACACAAATTGAAATCGAGTTTTATCCGTGTCCTTCTCTCTCTCGTATGTAATTTTTTTGTGTTGAATTAAGAGTTTGTACCGTTGATCGTTATTTTTCTCTTGACATAATTGTTTTATTTTCTCGAACAATAAATTAGCCTAACGCAATTCCTTTATCTATTGAGTTGAGCTAGTTTAGCTTTGGTTGACAACTTTTATTTTATGGTAAAAATAGAGATTTACTAACTCGTTCAGATTTCTATTTTTACAAGATGATTTCTGCATTAATGCAATTTTTGAAAAAATCATCTGTTGAGAACGGTCGGTACGAAGGAGTTAATGTTTTTGCTCTTCTACAGCTTTTTGTCAGATTCGTGACGTATTCGGTTCGCCTCAGAATCGATTTGGATCACGAATGGGGATGGTGATCGTTTTTCGTCGGTGGACTGGCGTTCATTTGTGTGCGGTTTCAGTCGGTGTGAGACCGAGAATTAGTGGGAGTTTGACCATAGACAGTTTCGAATCGATTTTAAAACTAAATTTGCGACGGATCTTCAGTTCAGTGTCTTCGTTCAGTGCCGATCCCGCATCTGACTCCATTTTTATAAAATGTGCTAACTAAGCGGATAATCCCAGAGTTTAATTTCGAAGACCAAAATCAAAATGGAGTCAAATTATTTATTTACGGATTTGAAATGACAGCCGTTACGTCATATTGTTTAAACAATTTTTTTTTCACTAATTAGTAATTTCGTCTCTGTTTTTTTATAAATACTAAACATTTGATTTTGGTATATAAATACATTTATAAATATTAATATTTTATTTTTTTGGTCACTACACTTGCTTTCTGGTAACATAAAACCTTCACTTCAATTAATTTTTAAAATGTTACATTAATGTTCCGATAATAATGTTTTTTGTTCAAAAAATAAATACAAAATTTATTATAAGCAAAGTAAATGTGCCAATCAACGACAGCGATCGGATACTTCGAACTGGAGGCGTTCATTAAAGTACTTTGTGCCTGTAATGCTGATATGAAAAATTAACAACATTAATTTTACATAACAAACAAATTTAATAATTAAAATTAACAATCCAATTGAAATTTATCTTCAAATCAACTGATTTCTCAATAGAAAGTTCTATATTGCAGTTGCTAATTATTAAATCGATCCGTCATCATTAAATTATTTGAAAACTCTTATTAAAGTTGTAGATTGTATTTTTTACATTAATATTAGGATCCAATGATCTTTAACATACAGCTTCACATGTAACTCTCTCAAAGTAATTCTTATATTGAGTGAACAATTTTGAAGGTTTTGAGTATTTATTTCTCAATCACAAAATTTCTTATCCCCAGCAATATGACTTCCACTTTAATTATGACAGTAATCTAGGTTTTTCTTACAGAGATGGATAGAAGTTTGTCAAACCAAAAAAATTTTCAATTTAAAAAAAGATAATTTTTCAACAACTAAAAAAAATCAAGATAAAAAGCAAAAACAATTTTAATTAATGACTTGAATCCATCTATCAGCAAGTTTGTCATTTCTGCTGGAATGTCATTCTGCTTTTAAAAGCAAAATGCTTTCATCACCCGTTTTCGACTTCGCTTAGATTGTCAGAGTTGCGATAACGAAGAAAGTACATCATATAACGAAAAAGAGGATAATTTGATTGCACAGGTTCTATGCTATAAGCTTGATGTGGAAGAAGTTAAATACTGTCAATGTTTTTTCTTTTCTTGGCTTTGTCTTGAAGTATGTCGTCTTGCATTTTTCTGCTGCAGAAGACCACGTTTTCAATTGATCTAAACCTACATCCGATCAATTTGGTAGAAATTGATATCCACATCAATAGTATGATTATTTATAGTAGCTTAAAGGGAATTGGGCTTTTAAAATTCCACTAAACTTACAAAAGTGTTTTCCTTGAAAGTCGATCATGTTTTTACCAGCTTTTTATTTGTTTGAATTGTTGAAATATATTCCCTTTGAACCACAAGTAACAATTCTGCTATTGAAGCTGTCCTCATGTAAAATTTATAACTATTTTTGGCAGATGCCCCCGTGTAGTTTAAAATGAATTACATTTAATTAATAAAACTATCTTTGCAACGCCAACGGACTTTTCCTAGTTGGTGAAGATTCCACACAATTGATGTATGAAGAATATTGAGTTTGGAGGACAATATTCAAGTGCCTGTTGAGGGATTTGTTTCAATGACTTCACGGGAATATATTTTTGAAAATCGAGAAAAATCAAAATCAAATCATAAATTTATTGTCTTTAAATGTGCAAAGTACTACTATTTTGTATATTTATCAGTTATAAATAATATTCAAATATTTTTATATTCTAATATCTATGACCTTTTCACGAAAATTCTTTAATTGTGATAAATTTTTACTTAGTGCTGATGAGCGACTTGAAGAACGACGACCATGTTCAGCTAAAATATTTAGCGATGGTACAGTTGAATGGCAACCGATGGCTATTTATAAAAGTACATGTTTTGTTAATATAAAATACTTTCCATTTGATATTCAAACTTGCTGGTTAAAATTTGGTCCTTGGACTTATGATGGGTATTCTGTATATTTAATACATTGTTTAACAATTGATCATTTATTTTAGGTATAGAGTCAACATAACATTTTATAACAATCAAAATTACTTAGATCTGTCAAATTTAGTTCCAAGTCCCGAATGGAGTATTTTACTTTCATGGGCAAATCATACAGAAGTTCGATATCCGTGCTGTGAAGAACCATATCCAGACATTAGATTTTTTATAAAGATAAGACGGAGTCCTATGTTTTATACATATATATTAATTTTACCTTGTTTTCTACTGTCTTCATTAACATTGGTGTTATTTTGGATGCCACCTGAAAGTCCCGCTAAAATGGTTTTAGGTAAACAGTTTACTTATTTAAATTTTTGGTACCATGCATATAAATCAGTGATGGCGAATCTATGACACGAGTGTCAGTGTCGACCCGCGAGCTCATTTTTGATGACACTCATCTTTTAAAGATAAGAAATTCTATAATTCAATTTTTTCTTTTATAACAGTCAATGTTGGTTATTAAAAATATTATTATTTCGACCCATGGTCACTTTCTGCGAATCACCAAATGATGTGTTTTTTATTTAATTTATTGTAAATGTTTTCATTAATTTTAATTGAAATTAATCAAAATATAATAATAAATTTGAAACAAAACAATGTTATTTAGTAAAAAAAACATTAAAAAAATAAAATAATTTAAAATATAAATCTTTTTTTTATTTTTTAGGCCTCACTTTTCAGATAACACGAAAATTATGCTTTGACTTTTCGAATTTTGATACACCGACCTAAAAAAAGATTCGACATCACTGATATAAATAATAAAATAATATTTTTAATTAATAAAATCTAATGCTATATGTAAAATCTATGACATTAACTTTTTAAATTTAGAATTATGTAAAATTAAGGGAAAATTATTTATATTCTAAAATTAAATATAAAAGAACGAAAGAGAGAAAAAAAGAATGGGATTTTAAACTAATATTCCTAATTAGTTTTCTGAGCGACATTTTTGGCTTTGGCATTTTTTATATTAGATTATATTATTAATAATTTTAATAATAACTATTTCTATAATTATTTAACATGTAATGAAGAGTGTTTAATAAAAGAAACATATTTAAGACTGCTAAATTTCTGAATAATAAAATTCAATAATTATTCTTTTTATTATTATTATTTATTAAGATTCAAAAGATTGTATGAATTATTTTTTTAATAAATCAAATTTTAATTTACGGACTTCATTTGAATACAATTACAATACAATAAATGTATCAGCCTCTGCTATTGTTTCAAATGATAAAGGAAGAAGCACTTCACTCCTGAAAATTGAAAAGTTTATGATTGGCGTTGATTCATTTAGGGTACAATAAATGAAAGTTTTGCAAACGATTTTGTTTAAGATAAAAACCAGAGATTTTTAATATATAATAATGTTTTTTTTTCATAATTGAACTGTATTAAAAAAATCTATAGAACCATGACTTAGAACTGTGAACATTTTTTTCCGCAATTAAATCTGATCACAAGGTTTAAAAAATTATCAAGACAAAATATTTCTTTGTGCGTTTTACATGACAAAGTAACTATTAGTTTTTCTCAGAACCCATAACATATGAAAACTGTTTATTCTGTTTATACACTGGGTTCACTAGAAGGACCATAACACACAAATCCCGTGTATACACGGAATATCATATTTCAGCGATAATTTATCTAATATGGTTGTCAGCGATAAAAATAAATAAATACATGCATTTATTTATATTCCAAGAAGTAAAATAGACATATTTTTCTGATGTAAATTTTGACCGATCATAACAAAAAATAGACAGGCAAGGAGATGAACAGAATCCAAAATATTTAAAATACTTTAATGATGAATACATTTTTTATATACGAAGTGCTATGTCAGATCCTCCGGTTGAGCCAAAGACTAGATGGTTGTTGCAGAGGTGTTCACTAGTATAATGTAGCTCCGACTCATTGTTTTGGTCCATTTTTATAACGAGGATTTATAGAGTTCATTAGAATTAATCTCATATTTGATTGAGTTTTAAAAATTCATAAGAGAAGTCTTTTCAATATTGCTTTTATCTCCAAAATTTAAGAAAACAAAGCTCAAGTAAATCGTTCTCGTCGGATAATCAAAGGCTAAAATAAATAAATCGTAAAATCGTGAAATAATGATGAAAAATCAGTACAGATCGCTTTTCTATATCTCCAAATAAATTGAACTTCATACTAGTAAATCAAAAAATTAAATTTTTTGTCCATTCTTTAAGCAGACAAAACTTAACTCTACCAACAAAGTTTTTAAAATTTAAAAATTTAAGATTTAAAAGTTTTAAATAAAAATACAATAAAAATCAATATAAACTACTTATAATTTATAAATAGATATTTTGCAATTAATATTGTTTGAGACCTCTGAATTTTCCGGTTTTTCCCATTTTGGAATCTTAAAATTTTTTTTCGATCAAATTTTTACATAATCATTTTATATTCAAATCTTTTAAATATATTTTTAATTCAACTTATTTAATTATTTTGTTAATTATATCACTATTTATAACTTACTTATTAAATTATATACAAGGTAAAAAAAGACGAAAGCAATAAAATGAGTAATTATCAGTCGAATGATAAATAATGTTCTAAATTTAAATTTTCCCCAACACGAGAAAAATTTGATTGTCTTTTTGGGAGGAGAGAAATTCGACATTGAATATAGATAAATAATAACAATAAAATATATAATAAATTTAAAATTCAATTCCGAAAACGAAGGCTATACAATAAGTCTGGAAACTAAAATTGTAAGAAAACTAAATGAAGTAGTTTCAAAATCAGTGTAAGTTTTAAATTAAATTATTTTCTAAATCAATACACATTGTACAAAGTATTTTTAACAATTCGATATTAGTTTCGTAATGAAATCTTTCCAAGTTACAAAACAACCTTCTTTACCATCACTTGCTTCTTGATTGGACAGAAATATTTATCCTGTTTCCAACCTAGTAATTAATAAGTATTACAAATTTAGATTGAGATTAATTAATTAATTAATTATGCATTTAATTAATTAAATTATTAATATAACTTTCTAAAATGTTAAAAAACGTTTATACTTACATATTGTTATTAATTTTGAAGGATCAACCGTCATCATCAGACTAAACTAACAATATTTTATTCGTTCTTATATACCAAAGTAAGGTACTACCCACTTTCATCGAAAAAATTTTCATCAAAAAATCTTTTTATCGAAAAATATTTTCATCGAAAAATCTTTTCATCGAAAAATCTTTTCATCGAAAATTTTTTCATCGAAATACTTTTCATTGAAACTATTTTCCTCGAAACTTTTTTGATGAAATTTTTTTGTTCGAAAATACAAATTAAAGTCTGTTATAATTGAAAACCTTCATTGATAATACGAAAATCTAAAAAATCTAAAAAATTTCGATCAAAAAAATTTCGATGAAATAATTTTCGATGAAAAGATTTTTCGATGAAAATATTTTCGATGATATGCAATAGAACCCCAAAGTAATGCTTTTTAATCATTATGTAATGATAACAGAGTGGGCGCAAGACTAAGGTGATTGCAGTGCTTCTGGGTTGAAGGGTGAACTGAGGGTCATAGGAACAAATAAAAAATTATCTCACATAGTTTATCGACTGTCTGAGACCCGATTTCTGTGCCCTCCCTCAAATGTTGTCCGTTAACGAGCATCACAGTTTTCGAATTAAAATTTGTTACAAAACGATACGGACTCTTTTAACTATCTTAATATGCGTTCCTTGTCTCGTTCAGATGGCATCACGACGTCAATGCGCACAATAATATTTGATTTGGCACATCGATACTTTTCAAACACATCTACATATCTCACCGTATCAATCTTCTTGAATGAACACTTTTCTTCTGACAAATCAACTTTTTTACACGTAAGTCGAGAATTTGTTAGATTAATCAATAGAATTATCTTTCCTCCATCACAATCATCAAATAAATCATAATTCAATTTAATTTCTTCACAAAAAATATCACTCAAAATCGATTGAAAAATATTAGAATTTTTAGGAAACTGCATTTCTTTCGACACTACATAACAACCGATGATTGTCGCATTACCGGGTAACATTCTGAACACATTATGGGCGCGCTGACCGAACCATTTTGGATTAAGACTGAAGCTGGAGCTATTCTCCTCTAAATTAGAACTGTTTTCAATTGGACATTCAATCGGAAGAAAGACATTTATGTTTTGTCTTTGTTTATTTCCAATCAATAATTCACAAGAATCTTTCGACCAATCAACACTGAAACTGGACTTATCGAAGTTAACTGAATTAGACCTCTATTCTGCCATTCAAACTCTGACAAAAAATCTCGAACAGGAAAAAAATTTAAAAAAATTCAATGATGGCGACTTTCCAAAATCAATTCAAATGTTTAAGAAAACAAAAATCGCACCAAAAAACTTTTATTGATTTAGGTAAACAAAACATATCACGTTCTGACAATTAAAAATATTCGATTCGCATAAAAAACTCAACAAGCAATTCGATCGATTTCCCCCACACTCATACAAAAATATCTCTCAGCCAATCAGCAACGGCCACGTGACCACACATACACTCGATCGATTTCCAAAAAATACACACTCAGACGCATACACGCACACATGTCACATTATGCCTTTATTTTTTTTACATTTTTTTTAAAAACTTTATTCAACTTTATTGTTTTTTGAATTAGTCTTTCCCCTTTTTTATTTATTTCACACATTTATATACATTCAATAAAAGCCAAGTCAAAAAATTCAAATATATTGGTGATCATTAATCAATCGCTCCCCCTCATCATTACAAGCACAATCGGTGCATCATACGACTGATGCAATATACCATTGATTCTCTTCAATTTATTCTCAAAATCCTCATTGAAACTCAAGAACAAATCTCTTTTCAGCCTTCTCGACAAACATTTCCAGAGTTCGACTCCTGTAGGGGTACACGCTTCAAACCGATCGTTCTCACTCATCAACCGATCGATACAATGAATTAAATCACCATGAGACATAGTGAAAAAGAAGCAATCGACACACTACACCAAATCAAAAGTTTTAATCAATTTATCATCAATCACATCGATCTCGTTCCACTGTGTTTTCTGAATCAGGCATGATGAAACCAAAATCAAAACTTTTTAATAATTTATCCGACAACAATTCCACGCGTTTTCAGACGCAAGAAATCCGGCGAGAAATGATACTTGACAAATCGAGCCGCATTCGGATCGGTTTTTTTCTTATTGTCGCCTGCCGTCTTCCATTCGGCAATTGTCGGTTTAGCCACTTCAAACAATTTGACGTCGGTTTCACATAAGAATTATTTATCTTTGACATTTGAATTTACATAAAATGAGTCCAGTAAAATAAACAGGGGTATTGTTTGATTTAGAGATAGAAAAATTATTCAAAATTATAAGCATAAACAAAAATTGTCAGGATTTGTGTGTAATAAAAATTTGCTTGTTTTTTATTGATAATTCTTTGTCACATTTATTTTTTTAAAATTATTTAAATTAAAATTTATCGCGAAACATGTAATTTCTATATCATAAAAATACTTTCAATGAAGTTAAAGAAGATTTGCACATTGATTTCAGGATCAAAGGATTGATCATAAATGCTTCCCACAATATTTCCCAGTAACTATTAAATTATGAACACACATTCTTAGAATTACCAAAATCATTTTACTATTCAAACAGTTCTTTCTATGTTGAGCAAATTAGTCTTTGATTATGTTCCTGAAATCGTTTACAGAGATATTTTGATAGAAAGGGCAAGAAATGACCATTTGAAAATGAGACATAGAAAGAAAACTGATACAGGGGTATAAACAACCAATAACAGTTTTCGCGAACCCAATTATAAAAGAAAGATGATAACATGTCTGATCCATAGATCTTCGATACTTTCATCTACGTACGTTAAATGTAATAAAATTATAGATAAGGTGATGAATTTGCTATATAACAATGGATATTCCAAATCGATAGTTGAAAAATAACTAGTGAAACTGTCGATAAATTAATTAAATCGGAAAATAAAAAAATAAATAAAACAATAAATACCAATAAAAATAAAAATCAGATAGATAATATTCCTACTCTGATGGATATAAAAAATTTCAAAACTCAATTACGAAACATGACCAAAATAATTTATTAAATTTAAAAATTGTGTCTAGATCATGTGAGATAGGAAGTTCATTCAACAGTAAATCTATCACTCCAACTTGCTTTTGTTCAAATTTAGTTTATCAGTATCAAAGAAATGGCTTCGTTGCTACAAACATACGCAAGACATATCATCATGTCTGTAAACTGATTCAGAAAAATAAAATTCATAAGTTCAAAACATTTATTTATGTAATTGGTAGCATAGACATAGCATACAACAATTCATACAAAAACATTTTTAATATTATTTAACTTTACACAAATACATTAATTTTAATACTTTCCAGCAGAAATAATTTTTTAGATAGCGCCGGTGTGAAATAAAATTTCCCTCCACCCAGGAATTTTTTAAAAATATTTTCTCCCATGTCACGAGTTTTTTTATGAAACTTTCTGAGCACTATAAAATTTCCTTTTCATCTTCATTAAAATTTTATCTTCAGAATAGAAAACTCTAATCGACAAACAACAATACACTTAAAATTCAAACAATTTTTCTATTTACTAGTAAGAACGAGATCAAAATGTTCGTGTCTGTGTGCCAACAAGATGATATATTCTGACGCCTAATCAAGAGAAAACGATGTAGGATACCGCAGCTCCTTTTTATCATCACAACCATATGCGGAGTGGAGTAAAATATCTGTTTTCATAATAGATGCCGTAGCTAAAATTTCAGCATCTGTAGCCCATACACCATCCATCCACATATTTGATTCATTTAAGTAGCTGTTCATATTTTTATTCATGTATTTTTCTGAAAGCTCTTTGCATGCCATGTTCATGTGTTGGATCACCACATTTCAAAGATTCGTATGCTATGATTGAGAACTAGTAAGAATATCCAAATTGACTCTATGTTCTGGCCAAATAATGTCTGCACCTTGTTTCTTCAATCTTAAGTAGGTTTTTATTTCTAATATTCTCGTGTCATCCTGCAGTCCAAAGGATGACCTTTAAAATAAAGACAAGAATAAAATATTTTTACGCTTTTTTATCTCACTCCATATGCGGTAAAATTTTATTGGGTAGGCAATTTATATGGAATGTAGATCACATAATCGGGTAGGTTAATCTATATATTGGATATTTTGTCCATTTTTTATGGTTCTAAAGTTAAATATGAATAAAGTTTCTCGATAACACTAAATTATTCGTAGAGTTAGGCGACTTTGAAAGTTTTAAAATTCATTAACGGCTTGATTGTTATTATTCAAGTTCAAACGTTATTAAATAATTTTAGTGTTTGTAATAGTTAAAGTTAGTTTTTTCTTAAAATTCCGCTGTAAAAAAATTTCTTACCATGTCTTCTTGAAAGGATTTTAATATAAATGCAGTTGGATGACAAATCGTAATTTAAATAAAATTGAAATTGGAAAATTTTTAAGTGTTAGTGAAATGTTATGCACAGTAAATCTACTTTAAAATAGAAATATAACAAGTGGGGGGGATTGTTTTAGGTGAGGGGAAATTTTATGCATAAAATTATGTTGCTGGAAGGGAAATATTTTAAAATATTTTGTGACATGGGAGTAAAATATTGTACACAATTTCGTGGATGGAGGGAAATTTTATGCCACACCGGTTTAAGTAATAAAAAATCACAAAATTCAATACAATTCATTTTAAAGTTGTATTTGAGGGAAATACAGGCTTCTAGTGTCGTTATTTTAACTAGGGTTTTCCATTCGCCCACATATTGCTCATCATTACACAAATTACCATACAACAAAAAATAAAGACTCGTTGTCTTTATATAGCTGATAAATAAGAAATTATTTATTTATTATAAAACATCATTAGTAAAATGAAATTTTGAGTATGTTCTTGCGGTAAACGTGATAATTTATGAAAGTGAGTTTTGGTTTTTACTATTCGATTAAAGATCTAATTTTCAAGACTTTTTTTAGAGCCCATGTAAGCTTTTTGTAAAGTTTGAACCCACTTATTTCAAATAAACGTCTTTTTAGCTTAACATTTTAAAGATTTCCATTTAATAATTATTTTATTTGTGTGAGACGTAATAAAGATAAATTACAACAGTTATAGTTGAAATATTTTCAAAGCAATTAACTTCAGTAATTTTTATTAATAGCAAAAAGTTTTGCTTTAGTGAGTTAAAAAGTTATTTTGAATTATTTTAAAATGTTCCTTATTCATATAATAATCATAATTAAATGAAAATATGATTATTTATTTTTTGATCAGGAATGAATATATTTGTCGCATTCTTTTTGATGTTGCTACTACTACAAGATACCACTCCATCTGCCTCGCGAAACTTTCCTTTAATAGGTAAATATGGTTCTTTAATTAATAATTAACTACTTTCTTTGGTTATTTATTAAATTATTTTTATTATTTCAATATACATATTTATTAGTCACTTTGTGACAATTTTGATTAAAATTGAAATTTAATTTTTAATATTATGAATTGAAAATAAGAATAAATTCTGGTTTTCATTTTTATATTTAGGCTTAAAAACTTCACAATTTCAAAAATAAAATAAAATTTTTAAGCTATCAAATAATCCCCAAAAAATGTTTAAAAAAGTATAACATGTCAAAAATTAATAATGAAAGTATTTAGTAATTTTAAATAATAAATTAAATTCATTTTTTGTTTTTCTATATTTGTCATAACGTAATGAATTTTCTGTATTTTTTC
>MQRK01250932.1:0-18247 GCA_001938485.1 Girardia tigrina
GAATTGCGGTAATCTTTATTTTTATTTTTAAATATAATTACAAATTGAGTATCCTGTAAGGGAGAAAGTTTGTCATTTTTAAAATTACAGATATTGCTCGTTCAAAAATCGATATTGAGGTGTATTGATTGAGTGTGCTTCAAATATTTGATTTGGCGATAAAGTTTCAAATTTAGTTTGTGCTCAAGTGTCATTTGCAAATAAAGTTTATTAAAAGAATTGTGTTCATTCCTTATATATTATTGTTGGAAGAAACCTTTTGGTCGATTTTGGAGTCAGATTATTAGTTTATTATAAACAAAGAAATAAAAGTGATTTAATTGTATACCCAACAATTTTACGCTGATGGAATAAAACAATTTGTTTCTCGTTGGCAAAAATGTATTGATGCCAACGGTTCATACTTTGATTAATAAACTTTTGTTTCTGTGAATTTGTACGTCTTTGAAGTTTGTGTCCTAAAACCGCCATTATTTTTCAACCAACCTAATATATATAAGGAACCGGACATTTTCTTAGTGACAGACATATCGAAAAATAGATACGCGACAATAATTGTGACGCCTCCAGTCAAAGATTGATCGACTTGTACTCCACGACGATCATGTTTGATTTGTTAACAAACAACTTCAATGTCTCAGGCAACTCGCGACTGGTCACACATTCCATCGGTTTGGAGGAGATACAGACACATTTCACGATCCCATCGTTGCTTTTGAGAACTGCGGGGGATCACATCGTATCCCTTATGGACTACATCAGTTTTCTCTGTCCGATTTGTGATCGGATGGTGGATATACTCGATGAATGCACAATTCGTCTGCATGACCACCTGAATCCTCTTAATGTCCGCCTGCATGACCTCGATTTGCCGCAGCTTCCCTGAATCCTGGGACACGTTCAAGGGGGACGATCGGCGGACCAAATAATACATCGTTGTCATTTTCAACGCTCATCGTCACTCTCTCTCTGTATCCCCATATATTGTCTTTAAGTATCTCTAACTACCGTGTCTCTATCAAAATAATAAATCGATTCTTTTACGCTCGCAATTTGATTCGCATTTTTGTTTAAACGCAACGATAAATAATGAATGAGGAATTTCTTTAAATGAAACCACAATACAAACGAAGCGGTTAAATCGATTTTTTAAGCAATTTTTTATTTTTACGTTAATAATTTTTTTTGTTATTCACCAAAAGCAATTTTTAATCCAAAATAACTAAGTTTACGCAGTGTCTGGAGCTGCTGGTTTCGAATGAAAGATGGTAGAGGTCAGCAAAAGGCAAATTAGCTGTAAAAATACAGTCGCGGTCCGAGAGGGCAGATAGTGACTGTTGGAAATGGGTTATGTCGAAGTTAAAAGTGGTCGACGAAATGGTTACTTTATAGTCGAAATTTCTTCTGTCAACAATTCAGTGCCATCACATAATATAAATTATTGACAATATTCTTTTACGTAAATCAAATTTCCTTTAGTGTAGAAATTAAGTTTTGCATACAAAGGTTCTATATTACAAACAGCTCAATGGCTAATGTTAGTGCAAGTTTTTTTATTCTTTTATCCATTGAATTTATCCATAATATCTTTTATTTTCAATGTTATTTTCAGTTTCATCTCACTTTGTTCCAATTATCGAAACATCGATCCACAGTTTTATATACATTTGAAACGTATATAATTTCAGATTCAGGAAGACAATACCAGATCTTGGAGAGCCGGAAGTACAGCGGTAAGAATAATCATGCCTTAATTATATATAAGATGTATTTCGTTAAACTATCATTACTTGAATCGAGAGTACCGAATTTCGATATACACTATTTTATGGGGGACTTCGTACGGTTTATAATAAGTATTAAGAACACCAACATTGGTTTTCGAACTTTTATTTTCAATACAATTTCAATTTTCCTTTGACAACTCTCATGAATAATTTGATCACAGCTAATGTTAGCACTTGTTATAATAACCCAAAATTCACAAGTATATTTTTATATTTATTTTGACACTTAAGGCCACTTTTGGATCAATATCGTTTGGGTCACTACCACCAAACGGTAGATCCCGAACTGGATGTAAGTAAAAACAATTAAAAAATTGACAAAAAAACTTAAAATTTTAATTAAAAAATACGTATTTATTTTTAAAAGAAAAGTAATTAAAATAAAATCATTAATTAATTTATTAAAATTATTATTTTTTAATTGAGATCATAAAAATTATTTGGTTGATTTTGTGACCTTCATCTATGAAGAGATTATTCTGTCGGTTTGACTCTAAATTTAATGTTTTATGAGGGTGTGAAAAATCCAGAATGAATAGTGAGGCTTTAATGATAATCTTCAAATAAGAATCCAAAAAGATTTGGGAGCAGATTATCTATCAATACTTTTGTCAATAATACTTATTATGAGGAGGTAATTAATTTAGTCCGCTGATCAAAATTTAAATAGTTTTAAAAAAGATTACTTTGATTTAAAATCAAATTGAAATTTTTAAAAATTAATTAGAATTAATTAAGTATTTCAGATTTGAATTTAAAAACATTCTTTCTAAATTTATTTTGAATTAAAATATTATTTTAATATAAAAATGAGTTGATCAAAACAGAAAAAAGATAAAACAGTATTTTTAAAAAAAATTTAAATCCGATTAAAATTTTTTATTAACACTTGTAAAAATGTATTTTCAAATTTTAAATTAATTTAATGATATGATTAAAAAATAAATATTTAAAAAATAAAAAAAATTTCTAAAATAATAAAATATTAAAAATGGTTTTTAAAAAAAGAACAAAAAATTAAAAAAACAGCATATAAGATTTTAGTTGAAAAACAAAATTATAAAAACTGTATAAAAATATTAAAGTAAAAAAATATTTAAACATTAAACATTTTTTTAAAAAAATTTTAATATATGTAAAATCATTTTGATAAATATTTTTGTTAAAAAATTTTTAAAAAGTTGAATGTTGTTTGGACTTGATTAAAATTATAAATGGATGAAAAATATTTGAAAATAGAGATCAGCGGATTAATTATTAATTAGGAAAATAGTTAAAATTTGTTTGAAAGTTGTTTTATAATAAAGATATAATTTGAGTAAAATGAATTCTGATATTAACGTTACAAATAATTCTCACACTTATATTGCATGAGATTGAATTATTAGTAGGGGTTCCAATCCCGAAGCACATTACAACCCCGAGATTTCTGGATTACATTTTTTTTCAATTCCGGGATTCAGATTTGATAAGTTTATTTATACAATAAAAAACGAAGAAATAATATAAAAATATTCAATCAAAATATAATAAATTTATAATTAGATAAAAAATCTAATAACATTTATTTATGACACAGGAATCATAATCGCGAAAAATTTAAGCGTAGAAAAGATACTTATTGCATAGGTATCCAGCGGAAGAGAAGATTCTTTCCGATTCCACAGATGTAGGAGGAATTGTCAGTAAATATTAAAATACACTCTCTAATTTATGCTCTCGTTTGCTTGACAAGACTGCAATACTAATCTCATAATTAATCAAACATGAATAGGAATTATCAGACTAGCGGTGGTACTCACTGTACATTTCGAAAATCTGACATTACATATTTCAAGCAAAAAACAATTAAACTTAAAGTAGGATGGTTTAAGTAGATCTACCGACCTTTGATAGTAGGTGAGAGCTCAGACGATGTTTGGTCTTCTTTGCTACTTACTTACTTCCAGATTGTGAAATATAGCAATCCTATGCACCACTTCTATAAATTTCCTGTATAATAAAAAAATGAATTTGATCTTCACAAGGTATGGAGGCAGGTTTTCGAAACAATTGTTTGCACTTGGTGGTACCGTCTTCAAATGGATAGCAAACAGGCAGATGAACATTTTCTCATTTAAATAATTGAAAAAATGACCGTAAATTATTATTTTACCAACATGTTTTCAAGCAACAAAGAGTAGTTTTACGTTTTCCAAGTTTTTATATTATTTTATTTAATTTTATTTTTTTTTTACTTTTATCGAATTTTAAATACTTTTCAAATATATTCTGATTACTATTGTAAGTAGATGATGATTGAGCGTTTCGCACATACAAAATTTGCTTAAATATATATGATTTATTTTTTATTATTTTAATACATATTTTGTAATTTTCTCGGATATTTCTAAAGTAATTAGAAATTTCATAAATTTAATTTTTTTAAATATTATTTTAAAAGTATTTGCAAAATTATTATGAATTAATATTTTTGAAAGATTTTTTATTATTTTAAAGTAATTGATAAGAACAGGTAAATTAGTGTCCCTGGATTACTTTAATATGTACACATTTATCCAAGTTTTAGGATGACCTGTTATGGATTGTTTTTTTTATATTTTACCTTCTGTTTACATTGCAATATTTACATTTTCTATATCATTTTTCGTATATTTACATTGTTATTTTAGATTATATGGTAACGAAAATCATGAAATCAATGGAAACAGTGATGGGTAATTACAATTGTAATTTTCTATTAAATATAATATACATTATATATAACTAACAGCTTCTTGAACTCATTGGTGTATGAAAAAAAATATTTTTGTTAAATTATATATATTAAAGAATTCTATTTGATCTCTTTCAACTGAACTAAAAACATAATCTTTCGAAAATCTAAATATAATAACTTAAAGGATTGGTACCCCCTGATTGAAACCCTCGATCCTTACATACTAGGACCCCATACTTGTGACCCCTTTCTCATTGATACCACCACTTACATTCCTTTTGTGTTGGACTGTTTCAGGAAACGTTTCCAGTTTATATACACTACTATTTTTATGTTTATCAGACATCATAAATAAAATAATATTTTTAAATCTTAAAAAATTTATTAGAAGACTTTTATGATTTTGAATTTAATGCGTATTTGAAAAGTAAATTACGGTATAATGTTATTTGATCGTCATCAGATTCACAGGATTCTCTCACAAAATTCTCTCTATTAAGAACACCTATTTGACTTTTCATATTTTTATTTAAACAACAATTTTGATTGTCCTTAAGACAATCTTTGTCAAAGCTTTCGTACGAGTGCATTCTAACTAAATTGATTAATGAATTAATTCTTATTATTTTTTTAGCAAATGGGGAAATAAATATTTTATTAAAATATTTACTCAAAACTTATTGGATAATAATTAAAATGATTATTAATTATTTAAAAAAAATAATAATTTGATTTATTTATTAAAAATTGTAAAAATTAATTGACTTATTTAAAATTGTAAAATTATTTGAAACTAAAAATAAATTTAAACATTACATATTTTTAGATAATAAGAATTACAACATTAATCATCCATCTGGGTAGGAGAGACACATTTCTTAATCAACATATACATTCAAACACAAAACATCAAAGATTCAAATATTCCTCACACTCTCATAAGGAGGATCAACAAACTTAATAATATCCTAGCTCTTATTTTTTGACAATTTCTTTTAAGATTCATTTTATTATTCACCCAGAAACAAATTATTATTTGTTAATCTCAGTTCTACAACATACAACTATTAGTCTGTCTCAATATTCAATCAAATTACTCATTTACCTCATATCAAATGAACCGAATCATTTTCTATACTTTAAGTAACGTATTTATTTATTGATCTCCTAAGTAAAGTTTCTACTTTTTTACTTTGATTTACTGTTAAAACTTCTTTTTCTCTTTCCGTTTAATTTGTAATATATAATATAATTTTATCCTATAATTTTTATACTTTTATTTTAAAATATTGTTGTTTTTACTTATTAGGATCCTTTTAGAAGAAGATATAGAACATAAATCCATTGTAATTAGGTCTCCTTCTATAACCATATTATACCCCTAGCCAGTCATCAAAACTTGGTCTTGAACGCTTTACAGTTGCATCGCTCACCAATTTTATGTCTTTGGTCGCTTTAGTACGTCGGATCACTGAGAAGCGAGATACCAACCATCTTGTTTCCGACTTTTGTCAATCATTTTCGATAATATTTTTTAAATTATAATTTTTACTCTTAAATTTTACCATTTGTTCCATTTTTTGCATATGCATATAAATATTTATATTTATCAGTACATAGTGCATTTGTCATTTCGCTTCTCGGCTGATTTTTAAATATTTCAATAAATTTTAAATTTATTATTATAATTAAATTATTTTAAAAATTATTGTATGGATTAAAATTCGTTTCAATTCTCAATAATATATTGTTTTTATTGTTCTGAAAAATTTTATTTCTGTAAAAAATGATATAAGTATAACTAACAATATTTATGACATAATTTCTAATTAATTAATTTTTTATTTATTTTTTACATATTTAGATTCGAAAGCGGACTTGAAAATGTCAAAAATAGTAAAATCACTTGAAGAATTTTTAGGTTAATCTTATTATTATGAATCTTATTATTATCATTATTATTACTACTACTACTATTATTATTATTATTAGTAATTACAGTCAGGTGCAAAAGTTTGTGAACGCTTGTTTCTTTACTGCTTTTACACTGCTGGAGTTACATAGAACGACCTTCTTTAACTCACCGGATCTCAATCCGATTGAGAATGCCTGGACCCAGGTGAAGAAACAGGTTGCTGCCATGCACCCAAATTCCCTGCAGCACATGATCAAAGTAGTGGAAACTGTTTGAACTCAAAAAGTGTCACCAGACTATTGTAAAAAATTATTTTGGTGTGCTTTTGTCAATATAATTGCAGTTGGGTGCAAAAGACAATTTAACAACAAGCGTTCACAAACTTTTGCACCTGAATGTACATTGTAGGATTAAATGTAATTTTCCCTATGAATTTTCAAATCTTTTCAAATTTACAAAATTTATCCATATTCAAATACTTCAGATTTATATTCACAATCACCAAACACAATTTACACGAATATATTCCGTAACATTATCGACCGAATCTCATAATCGTCATTCCCCAAATAATCGATATTGAACTTAGTTGCCAATTAAAACAATTCTTGGATTTGTTTGTTTTATTAAACAAATGGTTTTGTGGGAATTTCAAATGAGACTTGTTTCTTAGTGAATGTATCAGGAATAATATTTATTTATTTTTTTTTAGTACTAAATTGCATTTGAAACAATTTTTCTTGTACAAAAAAACATATTTCAGGAAAGAATGTCAAATGAACGAATTTTATTTGAATAGAACGAAAATCATTATATTATTATTTATTATTTTCTTAATAATTATGTTTAAAATCGTTTTCCTTTAGATTCAAGAATGAACTCAAAATTAGACGACCTTATGACTCTGTTGAAAACGACTGGTATGTTTATTTATTATTTATAATTTATTATTGTTGCAGGGCGAATTTGTAAAGCCCTATTCTCTTGCAGTCATAACAATTGCTTTGTAATATTTTATAGTTGTTCATTGTCCTATTTCCGTCAGTTTAGTTTGATATCTCTATTCACCTTCTATTTCTTCATTCTGTCATTGTCATATTTTAGTGCTTCCAGACTCTTTTTAAACAGAAACCACATAAAAATACCTCCAGAAATTTCTTGCCAAAGAAAGTATTCAGCTAAATATCCAAGCAGAAAGTTAAAAATAAATGGAAAATATATATAAAAAAATATTTGTATAAACCACGTTTTAATTAGAACTAAAAAGACTAATAAAATTTTTCTCATATACCAGAAAATAAGATGAATACATTTGCCCATTACTAAAAA
Organism: Girardia tigrina; assembly: GCA_001938485.1. NCBI lineage: Eukaryota > Metazoa > Platyhelminthes > Tricladida > Dugesiidae > Girardia > Girardia tigrina. The sequence goes on from MQRK01250932.1 coordinate 7,751, forward strand.
ATATGTGGTACATTTTATTTATTTGGTTAAAGGGACATCCTTATAAAGATTTCTGTGTACAGTAAGCCCCTCCAGTGCAATGCAAAAACGTTCACAGTTGATCTGATAAACATAAGATATATTTAAATTTTCTCGGGTTTCTCTTACATACAACAATAGCAGCATCATCACTTGAACATGGAATCATGTTGTTGTTTTTTAAGTCCCCACAAATATATCAACAAAATTCAGAGAGGCGCGACCCTTAAATCAATATCGACCAAAGCGACCGTTAAATTTGAAATGCGTCCAACGTTTTTAGGTATGAGAATATATATTCTTGTTGCTTTCTTGCATAGAATAAAATTTATTTTAATCTTTTAAGTTCGAATAAAAAGTGGTTTTTAATATTTCTTTATATATTGTGAGCGATGATTTGGAATGTTGTAAGTTTGTTGTTTGTATGCCTTTTAGATTTGTGACTCTCCTACTCAGATGGGATTGATATGTTTATTGATTGATTATTTGAATCTAATGAAATTGATTTAATGATATTAAATTAAAGTACTAATTAATTAAAGTTTGATCATTATGAATTTTAATAATATTTTTAGTAAACGATTTTAACTCATTAAATTTAATATATTTTAAAAATTAATGTTTATTTATAAAATTACATAACGCCTTTTTATCCAATAAAATTATGAGAAATTAAAAGTTAATGTTAAAAAATTTCCCGTTCATTGTTTTTTTAGATTTGAATACATAATCAAAAACTATATCAATCAAAGAAAGATGACCAATGAAAATTGTTGTGAAGAATCTGTTTGTGTTGTCAATAAATGTTTACATTCAAATTGTGATGTTGTTAATGTATATATTATTTATTTTATTTTAGTCTTTGTAGTCCAATTAAAATGTGTCCAGAGTGCTATTTGAACCGGGGTTTCATAATCGATACAACTGTGCTGATTTTGGGAGTGACTGTGAATCGATCGCTATTTTCAACAATTAAATCTATTCAGAGTCTTTCCTCTGTATTCGCAATATTTCCTCTTTTTCACACCTGAATCAAAGGAATCGTCAAATGAATAGGTAGGCGGTGAAGGTCAATAAAAGTGACCAAAACCTTCAAAATAAAGCCAACAACGTCTTGGGCTCCAAATTTTGAAACACGCATGTAGCGAATCAATATCAATAACGTATATAAGATAGCCATTTTAAATTGATTGCGTATGTCCAGGCGATTAGTGTGTTCATATCTAAAAACATCGTTAGAAAAGGGAAACCTTCGACAATGTTATGATGACAATCTTTCCGTTAGCGCGATAAGAATGCATTTTTTGTCATCCATCGATTGTACATTATGCATGACGGTAAAAATGAAAAATTTGTCAAATTCAGGTAATCAAAAGTCTTACATGACATTTCAAATGGAAGGAGAATATCAAGAAGTGGAACTCCATGTCGAGAATAAGGACTGCATTGTCAATGTGAAGAAGCGAATATGTGAAAAATTGGCAAACGGAATCGACTTTAAGAGTTTAAAACTAAAACATAATGGAAACATCCTTGACGACAATCAATGTTTACTTCCTGTCGTTGGGTCGAGGAAAGCGATCGTCGAATGCGTTGTGAACAACGAGGTCCTTGCTAGGTTGTTATTATTTTTAAATTTAATTTTGTCATTATGCATTTAACTTATAACTATTAAAGTCATATTCTGGTCGTGAAGCAGCGGGGGAATACAAATCTCCCGGATTTATTACAATTCCGGAAAGATGAAAAAGTGGAGGACATAAAGAGGAATCTGACTAAATCTTTGCAGTCGGAAAAGTTTAAAATCTTTAAAGAGTCAAACGAAATGGAAGACTCAAAGATGATTGGGGATTATGTGACGACGGATTATAACTTGATAAGGGTCATCAAATGGTGGGACTGATTTTATATCTTATTTTATTACTATTTCTGTCTCAACAGTGAACGTGGAAGAGTTGTTCTACATTCGATGTTCGATGAGAGTGAAAGAATGGAAGTTGAATATTCGAATGTTGATAAAATATCGTCGATCGTTCAGACAATATCGAAGACATTCGGAAGTGATTCAAAAGATATAATTTTATTTAATAATATTCAACACTTGATCGAAGATAAATGCATATTTGAGTACGATATCAATGTGAACTCAAAGATTCTCTTTTACTACCCCATGAAGTTTGAAGGATAAAAGATGTTTTATGCGTTTGATTGGATCTTGTAGAATGGATGAGATCGACACGACTGAAGAAGCCACGATTGACTCTGGATACATCTCTGATCTTTACAGGGGATTCGATCATGCGAAAAAGAAGGAGATCATGATAAAATATTATACGTATTCCATAGAAAATCTGTTGACCAGCAAGGTTTTCATGGACGAGTTGATCAACTCCCAAGAACTGAAATCGAATAGGAAGTTCGTAACAGTTTTGGGGGTACACAAAAGCGAAGGGTCGTTGAATGTGATTATGGAAAACATGCCACAGGTGAGATTGATTTCTACCATCCACGGTGGGGTTATGATTATCGTGTAGGGCACCCTGAATATTCTATTGAAAAAAGCCACCAAGTTTTCTGAAGATAATATTCACGGATATTTGAAACAGATAATGGACGCCATAAAATATTTGCACGACCGAGGCCTTCCTTACGGCAGCCTAACTCGTAATATATGAATAATTATATATCTTACAATTATATTTATTGGTCACAGCTTATAACATTTTTTTTGACGACCATAAAAATATAAAACTGTCAAGTTTCAATGTCTCAAAATATTGTCGTCGAATTTCTAAAGTTTTCGAGATTAATTTCAAAACCACAAATCTATCTGAGTCGTATATGGCCCCAGAAATGAGGATGAAGCAACCTTTCGACAAACCAGCGGATGTATGGTCTCTGGGGGTCCTTTTGGTCGGCTTCGTCAATGGTAATTTAGGTAATCGTGTCATTGTATCGTAACGTGCTGATTGATCAGGTGGAGCACCGGATGTCACGGACAACGAGACAACCAAGAAGGTCTCATACAAGCTGAAGAACAAGGTATCGACTGAGTTGCAAGAGTTCATTCAAGCATGTCTCAAATATGATCCGGATCAGAGACCGACGATCGATCAACTGATGAACTACAAGTTTTATAAGAAATAAAAGTAAAATAAGAACTGTGTCAGGCGCACATTTTCTACTTTGAACACTTTATGATTACATTTTTTATTTGATCGACCTTCAGTCTGTAAACATGAAAATTGATTGTAACAGACATTTGCGTATATGTGTATACATACGTGCAGGCTGACCTGTGTCATTATCATTGTTGACCATTTCAATACAATATTAGTTATATTTTAATTTTATTTGAATAAATAATTATTACTGCGTGTTTGTCTTAATTTTACAAATCAAAAAACCTCTCAATTTAAAATCCTTCTGAACTTTAGGTCGATGTAATGAGGAGCTTCGGCTCCTCATATAATAAAATTGGAACGATTAGATTGAGTACTATGAGAGATTTGATAACTATGACAGGTTAACAGAAGTTTTGGGCATCATGCCAAGACCATAAATCGTATGTGGGGCGCTATCATGCCCAAAAGTAGCCACTGACTAGGGAAAAACCATCGATATCTATAGTACATCGGTCGTTCTTAGGAATATTATATGAGGGAGTCGGTAATTGCGGCCTCCAATGGGCCGGCGACCCATTGGCTCACACTGTCTAATATTGACAGGCGTGTTCACTAAAAAGTGCTGAGTGCAAGAAATACCCATATTCCGGGATATTTTCCAGGGATATGGAGGCATAGACGGGATATCGCCAATGACGACATTGAGGATATCCCCGATAATAGAGAGGCTATGGTGTGAGAAGTCAGGGATATCACAACACTGGTCCCAGGGAGCGACCTCTACAGATTCTGATACATGGAAGTGGGTTAGAAGCTGTAGAAACGGTGGTGTGATAGTTAACGGAGTGAAAGGTGAAGAAGTTTGAGGTTGTACAATGCCTAATATGATTGCATACATAGAAATGGGTGGAATCATGTATTGGCGGAGATGCAGCACCGGCTACCAATGACCTGTACAACTGGTCCCAGGGAGCGACCTCTATATGATTCCGATACACGAAAGGTGGGTCGGAGGCTATAGAAACGGGAGTGCAGTGAGGTAGCCGGGATATAAAATAACAATGGACGTGTAATGGTGAAAGTGTAAGTCCGCCAGGTACGCTGATGAATCTATAAAAAAATGGTTCCGTCAGCCAACCAATGGCTGACATGATAACTCTTGAACACCCGAAAGGGAAATCGATGTGGATGAGTGGTGTGGTGGTGTATAGCGGTGTGGTGCCTGTGTGGCGTGCGGAAGCGTTCACTCAATTGAAGGGTGCTGGGGGAGGCCGCTAGTGAAAGAACTCCAGTGGAAACCAGGGGTGGTATAGAGGACGCCTTCGGGCCGATATATGCACCGAATTTATTTGTGTATCAACCGGGTTCATATGCCCAACGATCAAGAGAGATAAGCAACCTACAAACGAGTGATGTACGGAGTCGCTATTGCGTTGTGAGGTACATTTTCTATGTGGCAATGATAAGTAGGAATACTTCCCGTCAGCGGAATTGTGCATTGAAGAATCGTTCAAAATTGAATTTTCAATCATATTAAAACGAATTTTTATTTTCCAAAAAATATTAATTTCAAAAATATAAATTATTAAAACAAATTTCTGTTTTTTTATTTTTTTTAATTTCATGATGAAACATTTTATTTATATAAAGATTTAGTTAAAATTTCATCTCACCAAATAATATATTTAGAAAATTCAAATTTTATTTTATTATCCGTTTTTTTTCAAATAACCAGTCTCGTTTTTATCTATTTACCATTATTTAATATTAAATAATGCAAGAAAATTACAGTGGTGTCAGAAGTAGTTCGTTTGAGTGCAACTACGCAAGCCCTAAAATTCCCACAATCTTGGACAATATTGAGATCTGGTTCAAGCAAATCAATGCAATATTCCTGATTTCCAAATTCTCCACAGACCAAACAACATGTTTGTATCTTACTGCAAATGTGTCACTTGATCTTTGACATGTAGATATCAACAGTTACAAATTTCCATTTTCAGTTCATTTCGATGAAATATTCAACAAAGATAATCTTGGCAACAGCCGTTTACAAAATACAGTAAACTTCGTATATCTCAAATTCTTGGGGACAATAAAAAAATTGAGGTATACGAAATTTAAGACAAATGATTTTGAATAATGTCACACATTTTAAAGTTTATTGTTACAAATATTTATCAATATCGTTTTTTGGTTTAAATTTTTATTTCGAATTTACATTAATATTCAGCTTAAAACCTGTCGTTAAATACCGTCGTTAAATTATTAACCATACGATTACCAAGCGTGGCAAAAATTGTCCACAACTATTTTTTTTCTTGGTAATCGTAGGGTTAAATGTTAGAAATATGGCAAAAATTAATTGAAAAACAAGATTCAGTAGAACAATTATATTCTAAAATTAGCAATTGTGAAAAAATTTCCTGACTTCCCAACAATACATGTCTTTTTTCCAAAAGAGTTGTAGCCAGGTCATAAGATGTAAAGAAGTTATCGCATGTAATTGTTCAACCCTGACATAGGAATGTCCCGCACATTTCCAAGACAACTCTTTTTCCTTGATTTTTTCGGATACATCTCCAGACTTGCCAGCATAGACTTAGGAATTGCAAACATATCCGTTTTTGATTGATTCTTACGGGATTTTATATCGAATCTCAATATTTTTTGATTGTCATAAATTTTCTATATGACATGCAACATTTGACAATTTTAGATTCGTATTTCTTTCCCCATAGTTCCTGTAGGTTCATATTTTTTGATTTTGTCAGCCCAAAATAAAGATTTATTTCAATCCATCTGAGCCGATCAGTCTGACAAATTTGAATTGAGCTTGTTGTTTTCGGAAAAATCATTTGAACATCTCAAAACCAACTCGATGATGCTTTTTTCGATAAAAAGTAAGAAAATGTATAAATTAAAACAAATATACATATTTAATAATAAATTATAAATTCAGATACCACAAAAATCGAAAGAAAAAAGTCATTTCCAGTGAATATTCTGCAATTTAAGATATTTGGGTCAATTTGACCCACATTGTACATATTAGGTTATAAAAATGTTTTGACACCGGAAGTATACTTTTTTAAATTATGTTTTCCAGGTGATATAATCACAATTAGCCCAATATCATATAGTTTGAATATAAATAAAAAAATGCTAGGATAGGTGTGTCGATATTGGTTTAAAATCAATTTTTCTTCTGGTGTGGGTCAAATTGACCCACATTTCTGTGCTAGAGTTAATTATATATTTTTTATTTTCGAATCAAAACTCATTTAAACGATTAAAATAATAATATTATTTCTTTATTCATAGAATAAATAAGTGTACAATGATAATAATAATGAAATAGGAAATAGTTAAATGTATTTTGACTCGCTTCTCCTAAATTGGGGTACTAAACTGATTGGTGAGGAAATGAGATGGTGGAGACTTCCTTGTTGATTCCTTGTGTAGTGACCCCCAAATCAACTTATTCAAATATTTATAAAAATATTTCTGAAATGATAACTTTTAGTTAATGTTTTTTAATAAACAATTATACGAACAAATTTTTCATTATTTAAAAATTTTTTCTTATGCAACCGCAAAATATTAACTTAAATATTAGTTTTGCAATTGCCAATTCGAAAATCATGACAACTTTGCACGATGAAAACATTATATCGTCATATGATTCTTTTAAAAAAAATCAAATTATTTATTTACGATTATGATGATCGAACTTGTAAACTAAAGAATCAATTGAGGAAGACGATCGGAGTGAAACACGATTTGTGCAGTTTCGACATTATCACTCACGACTGAGACATCTTTGTTTATGCCATGTCTTCTGAGATCTCGGAACAATTTTGGGGTTTGGCTTCCTAGTGGACTCGCTCGTTTTTGATCACCTTGGGTCAGGTGGCAGCCTTGATAATTATGTCAAAACGCAACCCATTAACGGTAGAATAATTTTCTTAACAACTTGTTTTCGAGGTTTCATCGTGCAGACCCACAACTCCCCCAAACCTTGCATATTCCTCTTGGTGATCCAGCCAGTGAACAATATTGCGCGGTAAGAGATGACAAGCGGTAATCTAAAAAATATAATCTTAATAAATTACTGAGATTAATATAATAATTGATCAACATCATCAATTTTGCATTAGTCAAAAAACAACGGACAAAGAGAAAAATAAAAAATATAAATAAAGTACGTATAGCTAAATTTATTAATTATCAAATTTATTAATTATTCATGAAGGATTTAGTCAATATAAAAATAATATATTTAATAATAGTCCTGAACATAATAATCATAATTTGTTCATGATTTCTTGATCTATTTTGTTTCAGATAGTATTGCGACCATTTGCGTCATCATCAGTATGTTTTACCTTTCCATAATGTTTTAATACATCATCTTTTAGTCATAGTAATTGGAATATTGCTTCTAGTTCTTCTTTTGGAAAATAGATTCAAATTAATAAGTAAGCTTCATTTACAAAATTCATTTAAATTTTATCCTTTATAGTTGTATATGTTCAAAATCAGGGGTCTCTTATTGTTTATAGGCAATTTCGATGACTGTGAACACTAAAACAAGATGTACGAATAACGAATAATTCTTCGGAATTATTTTGGCTGAGAGAACATCACGAATGCTGGATTTACAGTTCCAATATTATGTGATGAGCCACCCAAGTAAAATTAACAAAAAATATTTAAAGAGAAAATAATTATTTAAATAGGATTTTTTAATATTATTAAAATTAATTGTTGTTTCCATATTAATAATAATTAACCAAAGTTTGAAATTAATGGAAAAGTAGTTATAATAATGAAATAAATGTAAATAGTTTAAAAATCAGTAGATAATAAGTAATAAGCCACAATAAAGAGCGTTTTTTTATAAAAAATTACGTGTGAGATACGAGAAAATTTTATTATCTTTAATATTGATTTGTTAATAAGATTTATTCCTTCCTTTATTTTGTCTGGCGGTTAAAAGTCTACGAGTAAAGTCTACTTGTAAATTTTTATTACGTACTCATTTGGTATTTTCGTCCATTCTTCTTTAAATATTCGCCAGATTATCCGTAAATATCGATGTAGAGACTTGAAACTCTTTTCTTTAATTCACCCCACGTATTTTCAATCAAATTTAAATCAGGTAATTGCACCATCATGATGAAATCTTTCATCGCTTTTGTTGTCTTTTTTCGTTGTCCAAGTAATCTTCTTACATAAATGAGTCTTGTTGGCTTTAGTAGAATACTACATTCATCCGAAAATTTATTTTGCACCACGAGCCATAATTTGCTGTCTTTTCCAATTATTTCCTAATTTGTTTCTTAGTTGAATGTGGGCATTTTGCTGCAACACTACCAAAAATTTTTAATTATGTAATATAGATTTTACGGTTTTAATACTTAATTTTTTCAGTGGCTCTATATTTTTCTTGCTGTCGAGAATGGGTTTAACTTACTTATTTAAAGCAAATTTCGGCAGTTGTTAACTTTGTAACATCATATTCTTTCACTTTTTAAGTTTTGGTGGAACTCAAAATGTCGAGCCGAATTAACTATTTCATTAAAAAATTATTACAATTATTATAAAAAGAAATATTATATATAGAAAAGAATAAAACTATCGAATTATCTGTGTTTTAAAAGAATTTTTGTAAATTATGTAAATTATTTTTTATGTAAATTAATTTTTGTAGATTATGGCAAAAAGAAAATTGAATGAAAAATAAATTTTTTAGCTATTATTGAAATTTTTAATGAAGAAAATGCCATTTACAAATGAATTTTTAAATCAGACAAGGTTTTCTTTACGTAGATCAATAAACGACAATATTTCCACCTTTACTGGGAATTTATTTGAAAATACTGTCCTCAATTGACAAATTAAGCTTGTTGTCAAAGACAGGTTCGATAGGAAAACTGTTTCGTGAACTTAGGAATTCTGTCTAATAAAGTCTATACGATGGCTGTGAACGTAATCGTGATTGACCATATCAAATTTCAAAATTTAGACATAATCTTATTTCTTGCATTTGACTATCTCATGCAGTATTTGAATTTCGCCAATATTAATTCGGTCCTATTGGTCAGTGAACGCATGCAAAATCTATCCATCAAATATTGCGATATAATGGGCAAATTTTGCGAAGCAATATTAATATTAGAATGAAAACCCGCCCTCGTTAGGACGATAATTGGGATTATTGTCTGTCGATTGTTGACGAATTGGGGACCGAATACTATCATCTGACCCACCGAATCCGTTAATTTAAAAATTAACACTGAACAGGGGAATTTAAAATGTTTTTCAAGTTTATTTTCTATAATTTTCGAACTTTCATATTTTTTTAAGATAAATTTTATGAACATAATAAATATAATAGTTTTCTTGTATCGCACTCTTAATATTTTTGTAAAAACGCTCTTTTCTTTATCTCTAAAAGGTTACTTATTACTTATTATCGACTGATTTTTAAACTATTTACATTTATTTCAATATTAAAACGATTTGTTTCAATTAATTAAAAACTTTGGTTAATTATTATTAAAACGGAAACAAAAAGTAATTGTAATAATACTAAAGAATAATTTGTAAATAATTATTTTCTCAAAATATTTTTTATTATTTTTGGTTGGGTGTCTCAATTCCTAATATCGCACTGTAATAGAAGAAAGGAAACTTGGTCATTATTGCTCCGTGTTGAGTACAGGTACTGCGACTAGTACCAAATGAGAAGTTCTTTTCTGGTTAATATTTTTGTTTGGGAAATTAAGTTTCTGTCACAACTTTTGTAATATTTAATCCCTTTTATCAGTTTTTGATTCATTTCCATCGAACATATGTTCGAATGTCGAAAATGTCTTTATTATTTTAAAAATAATAAATCAAATTTGAACATGTCACCAATTTCTTAAGTTTAAAAAATAATACGGATCCTCGCAATAAATAATAAATATAAATCACAAATTTTGTTTTAATAAAAGATGAATAATTAGTCCAAATTATTCATAAATCTGTCTATTTTGTTCAGGGGTACTCAAATATTCATTTATCATCGTTCTTTTTGTTACGCAAAAACAATACTTTATTTATATTATTCTTTTTTCATTTTAGCCAAATGCTGCGAATATTGTTGCGGAAATAAAAGTAAATTTATTAGTTGAATAATTCTTTTTCTATTTACATAGCGATGGTCGAATAAATCTATTGTGAACGAATATTTGGTAGGGTCTGTTCGGATTTGAATTAATATAAAAAATAAAGTAAAGAAATAAATAACATTAAAATTGGAATTTTTTAATTCAATTTCAATTCATAATATATATATATATAT
>MQRK01250932.1:28364-44216 GCA_001938485.1 Girardia tigrina
AGACATTCGGAAGTGATTCAAAAGATATAATTTTATTTAATAATAGTCAACACTTGATCGAAGATAAATGCATATTTGAGTACGATATCAATGTGAACTCAAAGATTCTCTTTTACTACCCCATGAAGTTTGAAGGATAAAATATGTTTTAGGTGTTTGATTGGATCTTGTAGAATGGATGAGATCGACACGACTGAAGAAGCCGCGATTGACTCGGGATACATCTCTGATCTTTTCAGGGGATTCGATGATGCAAAAAAGAAGGAGATCATGATAAAATATTATACGCATTCCATAGAAAATCTGTTGACCATCAAGGTTTTCATGGACGAGTTGATCAACTCCCAAGAACTGAAATCGAATAGGAAGTTCGTAACAGTTTTGGGGGTACACAAAAGCGAAGGGTCGTTGAATGTGATTATGGAAAACATGCCACAGGTGAGATTGATTTCTACCATCCACGGTGGGGTTATGATTATCGTGTAGGGCACCCTGAATATTCTATTGAAAAAAGCCACCAAGTTTTCTGAAGATGATATTCACGGATATTTGAAACAGATAATGGAAGCCATAAAATATTTGCACGACCGAGGCCTTCCTTACGGCAGCCTAACTCGTAATATATAAATAATTATATATCTTACAATTATATTTATTGGTCACAGCTTATAACATTTTCTTTGACGATCATAAAAATATAAAACTGTCAAGTTTCAATGTCTCAAAATATTGTCGTCGAATTTCTAAAGTTTTCGAGATTAATTTCAAAACCACAAATCTATCTGAGTCGTATATGGCCCCCGAAATGAGAATGAAGCAACCTTTCGACAAACCAGCGGATGTATGGTCTCTGGGGGTCCTTTTGGTTGGCTTCGTCAATGGTAATTTATGTAATCATACCATTGTATCGTAACGTGCTGATTGATCAGGTGGAGTACCGGATGTTACGGACAACGAGATAACCAAGAAGGTCTCATACAAGCTGAAGAACAAGGTATCGACTGAGTTGCAAGAGTTCATTCAAGCATGTCTCAAATATGATCCGGATCAGAGACCGACGATCGATCAACTGATGAACTACAAGTTTTATAAGAAATAAAAGTAAAATAAGAACTGTGTCAGGCGCACATTTTCTACTTTGTACACTTTATGATTACATTTTTTATTTGATCGACCTTCAGTATGTAAACATAAAAATGGATTGTAACGGAGACATTTGCGTATATGTGTATACATACGTGCAGGCTGACCTGTGTCATTATCATTGTTGACCATTTCAATACAATATTAGTTATATTTTAATTTTAATTGAATAAATAATTATTACTGCGTGTTTGTCTTAATTGTACAAATAAGAAAACCTCTCAATTTAAAATCCTTCTGAACTTTAGGTCGATATAACGGAGGAGAGATAAGCAACCCACAAACGAGTGATGTACGGACGCGCTATTGCGTTAGTGAGGTACATTTTCTATGTGGACAATGATAAGTAGGAATACTTCCCGTCAGCGGAATTGTGCATTGAAGAATCGTTCAAAATTGAATTTTCAATCATATTAAACCGAATTTTTATTTTCCAAAAAATATTAATATCAAAAATATAAATTATTAAAACAAATTTCTGTTTTTTTATTTTTTTTAATTTCATGAGGAAACATTTTATTTAAATAAATGTTTAGTTAAAATTTCATCTCACCAAATAACATATTTAGAAAATTCAAATTTTATTATATTATCAGTTTTTTCAAATAACCAGTCTCATTTTTATTTATTTACCATTATTTACTATTAAATAATGCAAGAAGATTACAATGGTGTCAGAAGTAGTTCGCGTGAGTGCAACTACGCAAGCCCTGAAGTTCCCCCAATCTTGGACAGTATTGAGATTTGGTTCAAGCAAATCGATGCAATAATTCTGATTTCCAAATTATCCACAGACGAAACAACATGTGTACATTTTTAATTTTTTTTTAAAATTTTTAATGCTACCGAAATACCGGTATTGGGTTGGCTCAATACCGGTATTTCGGTATTGGGTATATAAAAAATATTTGAAATTATTAATAATTAAGAACGCCATTAAAATCAAATTTTATTGAAATATATTTCGGTGGATTTCCCACCATCTTCAGGCTGAATAAACAACAATTTCGCTGTCTTATATTTAGCAAATTGATTATTATGCAAACATCTTGCGTAATAACTAATTAAATATTTTCAACAAATTGGAAGAGACTTGTTTGTAAATTTATGGACGGATTAAGTGATTTAATCAATAATGCTTCACAAATAACTCTTTCCCAATAATTTTTAAAATTACTGCACAATATTTTTAAATTAGTTGTTTTCACCTCCGACTTACAACCCTTCATATGTCCAGCAATTTTACTCCCATTACCCAATCGTCCATGCTCCTGAATCCGTTTACAGAGATGACGAGACGTCTCTCCGATGTATGTAGCGTTGCACCCATTACACGAAAATTCATAAACCAGATTGGAACATAAACTCAAAGGAGTACGAGATTTATTGCTGAAGATACTTAGAATTTTGTAAGATTTAGAAATGATTTTTAAATTCAAATTTTTACTATCGATTGATTTTAAAATAGAAGATTTCAATTTTTTGTAACCTTCTGAATAAGGAACGATTAGCGTATATCCAATATTAAAATTTTCGTTAGATAATTTATCGGGTTTTAATTCGTCTTTACTCTCATGTTCTTTATTCATTAATTTATCTATCGTCTCATTAGTTAATTTCTCTAAAAATGATTTCGAATAGCCATTTTTCTGCAATAGTTCTGTTAGTTTATCTGTGCTTGCATCTGCTTTTTCATATATTGATGATAGAGACCAATACCTAAATAACAAACCATTTATCATACTTCTATTGTACTTAGGTTCACAGAAGCTTTTACTAGTAGTATATAGATCTGTATCTGTTTTCTTTTTATAAATCTCTGTCTCGTAACGACTCCCTTTTCTCTCGATTAACAAATCTAAAAATGGTAAAACACCATTCTTCTCAAGCTCAATCGTGAAAACAATATTAGAATGAAGGGAATTCATATAAGCTAAAAACGGCAACATATTTTCACGCTCTTTGAAAACAAGAAATATATCATCAACATATCGTTTATAAGCTAAAGGTCTAACACCCGTGAACAAGTGAATTTTATTTTCAATATTAGACAGAAAAATGGATGCAAGTGTTGGTGTCAAAGGGGAACCCATGGCAACACCATCTACCTGTTTATACCAATTATCCTTAAACAAAAAATGAACATTTGATGTTGCAAAAGTAAGTAATTCACAAAAAAAGCAAACTCATCAAGACTATCATGCTCACCACTATTACATTTCCAGAGATCACATGTTAGATAGATTAATTGTTTCCATCAATGGGACATTGGTGAAAAGACTTGCAATGTCAAAAGAAACCATGAATTTAGAAATTTAAAAAAAACTTATCAAAAAAAGATCTTAATGTTTGCAGATTTGAAAAGGGAAATGGATTAGTGGTTTTAAAGAAAAAAGATTATTTGAATAAACTTGAGTTAGTTTTAAATAGTCCACAATTTCAGAAGGTTGATAAATTTCGAAAAAATGGTAACCTTCCGCCATTAAAAGATGATGATTCTCTTTGTTCGTTGCTAAATAAATTAAATAAAGATGGTGACATAGTTGAAAAGTTAGTAAAAGACTTGCGTCAAATAGGCTCTCAGACGGTGAAACTTTATTGATTATCTAAAATTCACAAGAAGGGTATCCCAATCAGACCTGTCTTATCTATGATCCACACTTCTCATTATAATGTTGCAAAGTTCCTAGATCATAAATTGAAAAATTCGTTTTCCGTCAATTAATAAAATAAATGAATTTATGGTTTATTTTAAGATTGCGAGTTTATTTACGAACGGTCCTTTGTCTGACACAGTTAAAATTTGCAGTAAAATCAAGAAAAACAATGTAAATCTTCGTCTCGGGAATTATTGACTTTTCAACATCCAATGTTCATTTTCTTTTCAGAGATTGTTGGTATAAGCAAATTGATGGTATAGCTATAGGATCCCCATTTGCACCAACACTTGCTTCAATTATCCTGTCTGTAACTGAAGATAAGATCAATCTGTTCAGTGAAGCTAAACCTTTAGTTTATATTGATAACATTTTTTTTCTAATATTTTCTGAAGAAGATCACAGATCTCCTTTTTGGAATATTTGAATTTCTTACATCCAAATATTTCTTTCTATTTCGAGACTGAAAAGACTGGCTCGTTACCAAAAAGGGTTGTCATTATGAAACAGAAATCTATAGAAATGAACCTCATTCGGAGTTGTATACAACTCCCAAAAGTTTTTGTGAACCCAAATATAATCGTAACATAATTAAGAGGTGGGTGTTTTGTTCTTGGTCTTTGTCTTCAACTTATTCCGAGACCAATTCTAGTTTAAACAAGTTGAGTAATCTTTTGCATAAAAATGAATATTCAAAATCTTTCCTTGATAAATTAACTAGAGAAAAAATTAATAAATTATTTAAAGATGGTGTAAGTAAAATAATTTAAGAAAAGGATGATTTGAAACTCGATGTAGGTACGAATGAGAGACTTATTCGTGGTTACACATTACCTGTTCCTAATTGTGAAGGTTTTAAAAATTCAAATCTTCTATTCTAAGAACAATTAATACCATGAATTTGAATTTAGAAATCTTATCTAATGCATATAAAATCCGAAATATGTTCAGTAATAAATCGAAAACTCCTTTGAGTTTATGCTCTGATTTTGTGTATAAATTGGAGTGTAATGGATGCAACGCCACATACATTGGAATGACAGTCCGTCATCTCTGTTAACGGATTCAAGAGCATGGACATCTAAGTGGTAATAGTAATATTGTTGAACATAAAAACATTGTAAATCTTCCGTTGAAATAAATAATTTTAAAGTTTATGCAACAATTTTAAAAATTATTGGGAGAGTCTCGCGTGATGCATTAATAATTAAAGTTGTAATCCAGCAAATAATGTCCAATCAAGTGACTCATCAACTTTGTTGAAAGTGTTTAGGTGAAATATTCATTACGCAATCAATCAGGTCATCATCATTTTAGCACATATAAGCTTGAATATAATCATTCGCATATGTATACAAAACAAATTTTTGTATTATTCTACCTACATTTATATGTTGATTTAATATATAGTATATATTTTATTATTTAATTATTCATTTACAAAACTATTCAAATTATTTATATATAATTTAGATTTTTAGTCATCTGTGATTTTTTTATGTAAATGTACATTTTTTTTATTTTCATTTGTTGTTTGCTTTATTTGTTTTATTTTATTGTGATAATTTATTTATTTTGTTCAACATAATATCGTTAATAACATAAATAACATATTAATAACATAAAACAACATTAATAACATAATGTCGTTATGATGATAGAAATTAAATTTTAAATTGTGATCAATTATTTGATAATTAAATTGTAATATGATAATTAATATATTAATTTGAAATACGGTTTATTCCACCGTTTAATTGAAATATTTTTTTGTTAATTTACGACTGATTATCCGAAATTATTTTTCAATCTACAGTCAATTATCCGAAATATTTTTTTCAAATCTACAACCGATTATCTGAAATAATATTTTTTTCCAATTCAGAAATAATCAACTGAATCATCATATTATTTTTATTTAACACCGAAGTGTATTATTTCAAATATCATCACGAGAATTTTAGTGATCGATCACTAAACTCCTGTATTTGACTATATCAATGTTCCTGTTAAAGAGTTATAATCTCTTTGAAAAACAGACTATAATTTTCAGAGTATTGTGCTTAGATTTTATTATTTGTTGTTCCAACTATTTCTTTTATCATATATTGATTTAGGTTATTCAGTTAAAATACATTTTACTAGTATTAAATATTATCCTTATCTCAATTACATATTCTTAATAACTTAAAAAAATAAAAAAAATATAGTAATTTCGATTCTATAAAAAATCCTTTAGTCTAATTATAACGTGATCCTATTTGTAGATTAAATTAAGCTAACTCACCATTTAAGTTCACTTTTATCGTTCTGTTAGTTTATTTTAATAAAGTTTAACAGCTACAATCAGAGTTCCATGATGATGACGGATATTCCGTCGAAATAATTTGCATCATTAAAAGGTTTTATTTTAAAATGGCGTCTTTTAATTTTTAATAAAAAATAAATTTATAATATTGTGAGGAATATTTTAAAATGTTTGAATGTTTGAATTCCATCATTAAACTGAAAAGAAGCAATTGTATACCTGGACGATATTCTAATCTTCGCAAAAGACAAAGAAGAACATTTCAGACGAGTCAAACACATATTTCAAAAGATTAAAGAATCGGGCCTTCGGATAAAACTTGAAAAGTGTCAATTCATGGTAGAAAAGACAAATTTTTTTAGGATATGTCATGAAAAAAGATGATATAGAGACGGATAAAACGAAAATTGAAGCAATCGACAAATTTCAAAATCCTTCATGCATTAAACATTTAAGAAGTTTCTTGGGGCTAACGATCTGTTAAAGAAAATTTTAGAAGGATTATGCAAAATATTCAAAAATACTGGAAGGGCTATGTTGAAAAAATAAAGATAAAAAATTAACATGGACAAAGGAATGTGACGAAGCATTTCAGACATTAAAAGATAAAATGACAAAAACACCGATCCTAGCATATCCAGATTTCAAAAAGGAGTTTATACTGGATACAGATGCCAGTTTTGATACAATCGGGGCAGTACTGGCACAGAAGGATGCACACGGAAGGGAAAGAGTAATTGCATATATATCTCACAAGATTAAAAAACACGAACTGGGATACTGTATTACAAGAAAAGAGTTATTGGCAATCTTTTACTTTATCCAACACTTCAAACATTTCTTATACGGAAAGAAGTTTCTACTTAGAACGGATAATAAGGCCATCACATTCATGATGAAAACGAAGAACCCAATAACTCCACAATTCCAAACTTGTGTTGCGGTCAAAAAACGTATTTACCGAAATAGATAAACTCTAATGAAATGTTACGATCAAGAATTAACGCATTGTCAAGAATTAACGCATAGAAATATTATAATAAGTAAAAGAAAAAGAATGAAAAAGACGTGTGGTAGTATAATAAATATATTTAGATCGTATTTAAATTATTGCTGATTGCTGAGAGAGGTCCAAATAGTCCAGTGTCGCTGGAGCACCTCGTTGGCCCGTCCTGATGCCTTTCCTAGCAATAAATTAAATAGAATACGCTAAAAGTCGTTTAAGAAATTTACCGAGTTCCTAGTGGCAGAAATCGAATAACTGACCCTCTCCGGAGAGGTCTTCGCGCCCCGAGTCCGTTTTTTAAATCCACGAGTCGATGGTAATTTCCTGAGCAGAAATATACCCCTGTAAAGTTTGAAGAATTAATTAATAAATATAAGAAATTAATTAAGACTTACATGAGTCAGTAAAAAATCCATGTGAATCATCGCGTGATTATTCACGATGATTAACCCGTGAATCACGAGCCACATGACATCAGCAACTTGCAAGCATACAATTATCAATTCCATAATGAACCAAAATTACTTGGAAAATTTTGGAGGCACACGGACGAGTACACCCCGGCAATGCCAATAACTGACCAACCAGTGTTACGAAAACTGTAGAATGGCTCGTTGGCGGATTGCGATTGGAGACGACAAAGCAGAGGCATGTTGGAACTCTAATATAAAAGCCGTTGATAATTCCAGAACTACGACAGCACAAAAAAAATTTATCACATTATATTACGAGGATAAGACAAAAGACAATCTTACCTAAACATAAAACAACGGACGCGAGAATTTTCAGGGCACGATAGATAAAAATTCCGACACCAGATTGCACAGAGTTAGAGACGAGACAACCGAACGACCGCAAATCTAGAACCGATATCGAGACCGACATTTCGTATCCCGACGTGTCAACCGACGAAATCCGAGTACCACGAAATCATTCTTAAAGATCCGCCTCCAGATTCCATCTTCATTGTAAATTTTATTATATTGTATATTGTTGGTTATTACAATTAAATCTCGTTTCTATTTTTATTTATATTATACTACTAATCTGACTCCTAATCAACCAAAAGGATTCTTTCAACAATAATATATGAAGAATGAACAAGGCATTTTAATAATAATTTATTCTGCAAACAACAATTGAAGTACAAATATAAATTCAACTCTATCAATACGCTAAAATTCGAAGATCACACTGCGATCAAACAGTATGTGTTATCTCTTGTCGTCATGATATTGTTTTTCAGTAGCAATTCTTTTGTCTTTCTCATTCTAATATTTTCTTTTTCTCGATAATCTGTACTATTTCTTTATCATTCGTCTGCCAAATTTAAATTTTCAGTTAATGCAAGGATTCTAGTTTTAACTTTTCATATTTTATCATCATCGTACATTGTACACATAGTTCACATGTATTACCGCAAGGGCGAAAAACACACTAATGCAGACGCAATGTCGAGAAATACATGTGAACTATGTGTACAATGTCAAACAATGCACGATGACGCTACAAAAAGAAAAGTTAAAAATAGAATCCTTGTCTTAACTGAAGATTCAGAAGAGTTCATTTGGCATACGAATGATAAAGAAATAGAACAGATTAAAGAAAATATTATAATGGAAAAGACAAAAGAATGACTTCTAAAAAACAATATCGTGATGACAAGAGATAACAAATATTATATCCCTCGGAAGAAGAGAACAGACTTTATAGAAGATATACATAAAATGTTATGCCATGCAGGAAGTAAGAAAGTTTATAATAACATAAAAGATGACATGAGACAACAAATAAAGAACATCGTACAAAGTTGCACAAACTGCCAGAAAAGGAAGACTGACGGCAAAAACGAAAGAGAAACACATTAAACAATCTGCCGACGAACCATTTCAAAAAATTTACATGGACTTTTACGGACCATTCAGAAGGACTATGAATGGATACCAATACATTTTAGCAATAATTGATCAATTTAGTAGGTACATCAGCTTGACCGCAGTGGCACACCAAGACGAGAAGACTACACGGAAGGTACTATTGGATAAATGGATCTGGAGATTCGGACCACCAAAGGAGATACCCGTTGATAGAGGGAAAACTTTGAATCAGCACTCTTTAAAGAAACGACGAAAAGATTTAAGACGGAGATAGTCTATTTTTATTTTAGATAGTCTATTTTTTTATTTTAATCTATTTAAGTACTTATCACCATAACTCTAACGGGATCATAGAAAGACAATTCAGAACAATAATAGACGCCATACATTTACGATTAAAGGATGAAATGCATAGAGATTGGATAGAAATGTTGGCAGAAATAGAATTCATGTTAAAGGGTACAATCCAAGCAACAACTTGAATATCTCCAGTCGAGATAATCTTCGGAGGAAAACTAAGACATTGGTGGAAAACAACAACAGAAGGAAAAAATCGAGAAAAAGGAAATAAAAATATGATTAAAACAAAACGAATATTTCAGGTCGGAGATAAAGTCTTGATAAAGAAAGTTAACTCATCAAAAGATAATGACCGTTATATGGGACCAGCTAAAATTATAAAGCAAAGACACGAAAGAAGTTATGAGATACAACTAAAGGACGGCAGGATCTTGATCAGAAATGTAGAATGGCTAAAGCCATTTAAACCGAGGGGGATGTGAGGAATATTTTAATTTGTTTGAATGTGTAAATGTATTGATGCTGTATGTTGATTTAAGTATGTTGAATTTAGAATGGTGATTCTCCTACCCAGATGGAAATTGGTATTTTTTTAGTTTAAAGTGATTGACTATTCGAACATAATTTAAATAATCATTTTATAAGTTCATATCTTTAATTTCAGAATTAAAATTAAGTTTAATAATTTTTAGTAAAATTTAAATTAAATGGATTTTTAATAATTTGATGTCATTTTTATTATTTTCGGATTTATTGAAAAATGGTCAAAATTAATATTTTTAATTAATATTTTTTAGAGGTTAAATATTTTAAAAAATAATTTAGAAAAATTGTTCGAATAATCATGATTAAAAATAGAAATAAGAAAACTAATTAGAACGATGGCAAACGATGAAAGACTTTCTGAGAGTCATAATGACTCTAAAATGCTAGTGTCAAAAATTGATATCATATGTCTGATGCACATTTTGATTCTCTAACTAAATGTGCTATTAGAATTGTTATACTTTTTCCTATAATTAACATAATGTGCAAATAAAGATTTAAACGAGACTTGTTTAAATATTCTTAATAAATATATGATTTATTATATATCTTTATATAAGTTATTTCTTTGGTGATTACTACACTACTGTCACTAATGCTCTATGTGTGGAAGATAGGATACTTTAAGTACAAACCCAAATTCCATATACCACAATCAACTCACAATCAATCTTTCCCGGTGTTAAACGACTTTATGAAAATATCTACTGATCAGAAGTTTTGAAAATATCAAATAAAATGTAAAAATGAAAATCTAGCAAAATTGAATAGTCAAAATGAATTTATCGATTGAACTTCATCACAAAAATGTCGAGTTATACAAATATTTCTGTCAAAAGAATCATTAATCAAATTATTGGTTAAATTATCCAGGACATTTGTTCTGATGCTTCATAATGGAAATTTTATTGATTTATTTAACCGCAGAACGACCAGGCGGGCGTCATTGGCGCGCTTATTATTTTATATTAAAGAATATTACAAAATTGTATGGATATACAGTTGCAGATATAATAATTTTATTTATTTTCAGCAAATCAAATTACACTTATTATTTCATTTGAAGAGGCACTTTAGGTCCGTTGGTCTCCCAGGGGGTTATCGCATAATTTCATAACTCATTCACAAAACAATTTTACATTAAATAATTTATTAACTGATATTAAAATAAAAAAATGATAATATTCACTACGGTAAAAAGTTATGGGATCATTACAGAGATTCCTCTGAATTACTTTGTCTTCAATTTGTTCATGCGTCTCTCCAGTTATTTCTGTTTATTTTTTATACTCATTTGCTTCCATTGCGTCTCCAGGTTTATCCACGATTTGCCCTCCTTTCTTTTTAATTTTAAATTATTATCATCTTTACAAATTTCATAATCCTCAAAATATTTGGTAATCGAACTCCAATTTTGATCTCTTGTTCCAACTAAATCATGGAGAGATTGCGCGAATAAGATCAAACATACTTCGAAAATTGTTTCGTTAACAACATAGTCCTTATACATTTCTTTGTCCGATTCATTTGAAGAAATTCTAATTTGAAAACTTAAATTTTTATCCCTTATATTTTGTCTATCTTCACAATTGTGAATGTCTCTTATTATCCTCTGAATTTCTCTATTCACGCGATCACGACCTACGTCTTTTGTTTTTGGAAGATTTTTAAAATCTGTGCATTCGCCAGCAAAATAATAATATTTATTTTCAAATTTTCCTATTTTTGTTTTAAGCCCTTCATTCATTTCCAAATCAACTCCGAAGTTTTCGTACAAGTTTTTCATATTTGAGTACATTTTATAAATCGGTGTTTTGTCGGTCGAGTTGTCAAAGTTGCAGAAGTACTCACTCGTTGAGCTCATGATGCGGTATATGAGATACCTGAGTTCACGAGCACAATTATTATCCATCTCCTTCTT
Source organism: Girardia tigrina (assembly GCA_001938485.1). Taxonomy (NCBI): domain Eukaryota; kingdom Metazoa; phylum Platyhelminthes; order Tricladida; family Dugesiidae; genus Girardia; species Girardia tigrina. The sequence goes on from MQRK01250932.1 coordinate 40,123, forward strand.
CAATTCACTATACGTCTCATTCCAGATGAGGATTGGTTGAAGATAGTGGAAGGTAGTTTTCATCAGCTTGTTATCATCCTTAGTTGTATCACTGCTGGCAGCAGCCAAAATGTAGATGCTTCTCTCCAGTTCTCTCGGTTTATTTTTTATACTCATTGCTTTCCATTGCGTCTCCAGTTTTTTCCACGATTCATTATGTTTTCTTTCGTTCTTTTCATTTAATTTTAAATTATTACCAACTTTACAAATTTCGTAATCCTCAAAATATTTGGTAATCGGTAACCAGTTCTTTGTATCTCTTGTTCCAATTAAATTATGGACACATTTCGCGAACAAGATCAAACATACTTCGAAAATTGTTTCGTTAACAACATACTCCTTATACATTTCTTCATCCTTTACATTTTGAGGAATTCTAATTTGAAAAGGTAAATTTTTATCCCTTATATTTTGTCTATCTTCACAATAGTGAATGTCTTTTATGATCCTCTGAATTTCTCTATTCACGCGATCACGATCTACGTCTTTTGTTTCGGGAACATTTGTAAAATTAGTGTATTTGTCAGCAAAATAATAATATTTATTTTCAATTTTTCTTATTTCATCTTTATCCAAAAATGTTTTCTGCCGAGCTTTCTCTTCCAAATTAACTCCGAAATTGTCGTACAAGTTTTTAATATTTGAGTACATTTTATAAATCGGTGTTTTGTCGGTCAAGCTGCCACAGTGGCCGAAGTAGTTCCTCGTTGAGCTCATGATGCGGTATATGAGATACCTGAGTTCACGAGCATTCTCTTCATCCGCCTTAATGTTCGATGTTTCCATTTTACTTTCATCTTTTACTTCACATTTTTTTTCCATCTCCTCCAATTCACTATGCGTCTCATTCCTTTTATTATCGGATGTTTCCATTTTACTTTCATCTTTTACTTCACATTTTTTTTCCATCTCCTCCAATTCACTATGCGTCTCATTCCTTTTATTATCGGATGTTTCCATTTTACTTTCATCTTTTACTTCACATTTTTCATTCATCTCCTTCTTCAATTCACTATACTTCTCATTCCAGGTCATGAATGGATCCCCATAGTCTTTCATCAATTGGTTATCATCCTTAGTTGTATCACTCCTATTAGAACCCATATTGAAAAAAGAAAATTGAAATTCTGCAAATATGTAAATAAACTGTAGCAAAGCTAAATAGCTGAAATGAATTAATTGGGGGAAGCTCATCACAAATATATGTGCTCACAGTATATTTTTGTTTTGTGTGCAGCAAAATGAATGTGTTATTTGTGTGTTGTCGTTGTAGCGCTGCTCAGTACACGAGGGCGCGATTAAAAAATCGACCAATGAAAGGTAACGAGATGTGTATGTATGTGTGTGCAGGTGTGTGTATATTGTCTTCTTCCGCAGGTAGAGCAGAAATAGAACCCCGTCTTGTCTGATGCGATACTTGTTCCAAATATTATTTATCGATTACATCCACTTTCTCGCAGTCGCTCTGATGATTGTTGGAAAATGTCAATTATAACTATTTTAATAAGAGTTTTTCCTGAGCTATATGCAAATAAGAATACTGGTATCAAAGAGCTTGCTCATTATTGACGTCCAGAAAAAAAGAAACTTTTACACCCCCCTTTTGTCACAAACTGTCACAATTTCTCAAAGCCCCCCCCCCACCCTGTGTGATGTTCAAATAAAAATAAAAAATGATTTTAAATGTAAGACCAGAAATTTTTATTGATTTTCCAAATCTTTTTCTAAATTTGAAAGTTCTCTTACTTCCGCATCCATAAGTCTCCTCAGCATTGAATGATAAGTTTTCTTCTCTCACGATACTTTACTTTATTAAACCAAATCTTTTCTCCCATACAGGATACTCAGGGTTTCAAATAAATTTAAAAAATATAAAGTACAAAGTGATAATAATTTTACTTTGCATAACTTTTCCTTGTGACTATATTAAAGAGAACTTTTTTGTGGGTAAATTTTTTGGGCAAACTAAACTAAATTTGCTGCTGTTTATACTGTGGTTTTAATCAGCCTTGAAAATTGATCCAAAGACTAAAATATTTTTAATTTCAATTCCAAATTTTGTTAAACTAAATATTATTTTGTTTGAAATTAATAATTTTACCAAAAGAATTATTTTAAAGTTTTTTCTACATAAAATTTTGTCAAAAGTGTTCAAATGCATTTTTCGAAACCTTAACAATACCAGTAGAGGACTGGCTTTTGTATTACAAGGAAAGAACTACTTGTAATTTATTATTTCACACAGCATTTTAAACACTTCTTGTGCGGAAAAAATATTTTAGCTGTGAACAGATCATAAAACTATTACGTTTATGATGACTACAAAGAACCCTATCACACCACAGTTCCTAAAATGGATAAATTTTCTGAGTAGTCTTGACATGAAAATGTAATATCAAAAAGGTGAAAACATTCAAATGCTGATACAATGTCAAGAAATTCGTGCGAACTATGCAATCAGTGCCAAATAATGCATGGAGAGGCCAAGAAAGGAAAGATTAAAACAAGAATACTGGCATTAAGTGAAGAATCAGATAGTTTTAAATGGCAGAAGAAGAATAATGAAATAAAACAAATAATCGAGGACATAAGTAAAGGTAGAACAAGAAAATGGGCATCAAAGAATGATATCGTCATAAATCAAGATAATAAATACTGGATCCAGTAGAGGGAAAATTGGCATTATCCCCACATGACCTGCCGGGGGTCACCCGTTGCCATGGCAATGGTCACGGTTACCAAAGCAACGGTTCCGATCACGTTGCTAATGTGAAAAAGTGTAAAAATTAATACATAAAAAATTTTAAAAGTGCTAGAGTCAAAAATTGATATCATACGTCTGATGTACATTTTGATTCTCTAACTAAATGTGCAATTAGAATTTTTATACTGTTTCCTATAATTAACATAATGTGCAAATTTACCCCAAATGCATATCGATTTTGGAGGTACAAGGAAACAGTGTATCAAAAAAGTTCTGATGCACTTGTTCTGACGCACATTCAGATTCCACATCAACATTTTCGAAAAAGTGCTGAAATATTGATCTTTTTGAACATTTCTGAAATTCCTAACAGTGCTCAAAATCGATTTTTTTGTATATATATGAAACCCATTTGGTATATGTATGTTATTTGCCATCAAACAATACTGCATGAATCATCTAATGTACCTGAGGCTAGGCATCCACCATCAAAGTACCTTGGTTACCATAACCAAGATAAAAAACCTTATATATATACAGTGCGGTTCATAAGTAAGTTCGCACCCTAACAATTTCAATATATCTCAATAAAACGATGAAAAAGTCTTTATTATTTTAATTGCATTGTTTAAAATGATTAACATTGATCATAATCTTGTATTTAATTTAAATATTTATAGATTAATTTCATATTTGATGTTTTGTTGGTATTTTAGATTAAAATGGTTTATGCTAGAATATCCATCGAAAACAGGATAATCATTGTGTCGCTTAAAGAGACAAGAACGGTCTGTAGCTGAAATTAAGAATATTATGGAGAGTTTATATCACACAACTATCTCCAATCGTGGAATTCAAAAGTTGTTAAAAAATATGCTGTTACTGGAAGTTACGAAGACATTCAACGAAGTGGCAGACCTCATAAATTGTCGGAACGTTCAAAACGTTTTTTGTATTTCATTTATTATTATTTCCTTTTGATATTTCTCTACGTTTAGGTTGCCATTTATTCTTTTCAGTACTCCAACGCCAAATTTCGAAAAACAAGATAAAGAAGTGCGTCGTATTAAACGTTTTGAACGTTCCGACAATTTATGAGGTCTGTTCTCACAATCAATTTAAAAAGTTTGTCAATTTAAAAAAAAATAAAAGGTGTCAATCTCAATTGTTTTCAATTCCAATTTTTTTAAATACAAAAGAAATAATTTAATCGAACGAACAAAAAGAATAAGTTGATGAAATGGCTGATAGAGAGGTGAAAGTGTATAGAGCTAAATTAGCTGATGATGGAGTGGTTAATGCGATGAGAGATGTCGTTAAAATGACCGGCAAATTGAACATGGATGAGCGT